>VUJU01002698.1:0-33923 GCA_009835225.1 Aphis craccivora
AAAAAAAAAAAACACACATCATTGTAAAATCAATACATTCTTCACTCCGTTCAGAATCTAAAATACATAAGTCGAATTAATTTTTGCCTCTCTTGAAATTCGAGTTATCGAGACTCCACTGTATAATTCTAAGAGGTGTGGGTGGTGTGAAGTATACTCATTGGTAAATGTCGATAAGACTTCACAATTGAAAAATAGTAAAATTAGATATTAAATAATAGTTAATACCTAACAATATTTTATATTATCCACAACAATGATAAAATCATGAGTATTTAGTACGAAAAAAAAATGTTTTAGTGTCTAGGTATAATGTTATAGTTATACTATTGTATACACATAGTCACCCGCAGAAATTTTTTTAGGAGGAGCAATGTTAGAATTTGTTATATGATAAATAGTAATTTATCATAACATTTACATTAACATTAACATTCAATTTAAAAAATATTTTTGAAAAGCCAGGGAGGGAAATCGGGAAATTCCTTAGCATGTCCCCATCCGGGCGTCTATGTATATACAATTATATGACATTATAACTATACATACGTTGTTGACATGGATGGCAATACAAAGTATTTATCATTAATAATATATGTATTACAATTATTTATTTATTAATAGATTGCAATATAACGCAGCCACCTACTAACTTATAAAATACTTATCATTTTAAAACTATATATAGTTGCATCTCAATAAAGTTTCAATTTCAATTTTAAAAAACCATACATGTACTTCTATCATCGACCATTCGACCAACTATAAAAAATAATTGTACCTACAATCTAAAAAAAATTATCTTATCTTCAAACTATATTCTTATATACCTACATATACTTATAAGTAAATAATACTATAGAAATATATTGTATAGTTCTTAATAAAGTATTGGGATATAAAAGTAATTAGTGGAATGCGAGTTCGGTTGTTAAAAATTCTAATATTTCTATATAGTACCTTTACTTAGTATCTATATTACTAATAATTTATACAACGACAAGATAGATACATGTAGGTATGTAATGAGGAATCTTTTTATTTATTATATTTGTACAATAGTGATATATTTGATTCTCGCTTTTTACAATAATTATTGATAGGTAGGTACACAATGATAATGATAACGATAACTATATTATTTGAAATAATATTGATGTATCGTTTTGTAATACTTGCAATGTACCTATCTAAGATCCAAATCTTCGTGTGGAGTACAAGAGTGTATCTCCTTGCAATAATGGCCTATTAAATAGTATTTACATTTTTAAATTATTCATATATTATAACATATTATAACATTCGCGGTCGGTTTCGGTGCATCGATTGCGTAGGTAGATACGCGACCTTAGTTGTTACATCATAATCTGTGACGTATAATGTATTCCGAAAAACAATCAACGCCATTGCGTTCACATACGGTTATCTCACGCTCATCGTGTAATCCTTTTCGTCGCCCCCACCGTATGGTATGTAATAAGGATTCTGCGTATATGGCGCGGGCACGTTCAGAGCGCTGTAGGACTGCCGAAGTGGCGACGATACTGATGACAGCTTATGAGCAGGAAGTGTAGCGTAACTGTTGCTGTAGGACGTGGCCGCTGACATAGGGTACATGACGTTCTGACCATTGGCTTTGGGGCATGGGCACGCCTGGTTGGTGCAGTGTATCGGGGCGCCTAGAACAGGTGGCAGGGCGTTCATGTGCGAATTGTACTCTGCAGTCGACAGACGTATGCGGACGATGCATATGATAATCACCAGTATGGCAATGAACACTACAACTCCGGCTACAATTCCGATGATCAGCGTGTCATCATTAGCGATGGCCGTGGCCGTGGCCGGGTTAGGTAACTTTGCGGTGGCAGATGACTTCTGCTGCTGGTGCGGTGGACTGGCCGTAGCTGGCGGCAGCGACCATATGATGTCCGGTTCGGTAGTCGTTCGTTGTTTGGGTGCTTTGACCACGATAGGACTGGTTGCAGCGGTGGTTGTGGTCGCGGCAGTGGTCGACGTCGTAGTCGTGGTCGTTGTTTGTCGGCTGACATCACAGGTTAGGTCGTCGTCAGGTATTTCGATAAGTAGACTGCCAGCCACGAATGCTGGCGCGGAACATATCAGGTCTAAAGCCAGTGGAGACCGTCTCAACGCCCTGACGTTGCAGTCGCAGTAAATGGGATTAGCTCGCAGACCGTTCAGCTTCAGTGAACTTCGCCGATCGTCTAGGGCGGCCAGGAACTGAGACGTAAGCGTGGTCAGTTGGTTGTCAAACACGTCAAGTTGGATGACCGACGACCGAGGCAATGCGATCAGCAGTGAGGGTGGTAGACTAGTCAGTGATGTGTTTTGGATTCGGATATGCACCTGCCGATATTTGAGGCCGGCTAGTGCGCCCGACGAGATGGATGTAATCTGCTGTCCACGTATGGTCAATGACTTTAGTCTGGGGTTCATGGCAGCCGACAGCTGACTGCCGATGGACGAGTCTTTCACTTCAATCTCAAGTGCCTCCAATGACTGCAGGTAGTTCAACAAGCCAGTGACGTCCAAGTAACCCAGCTTCGGATAGTCATACATTTTCAGTTCAACTAGGTTGCCGAGATTTCTGAAAGCGTTCTTTTCAATCTTGTTGCATTCCAACAAATCGTTAATTCGTAATGACCGCAACGACTCAAGCTTGTCCAAGTCACCCAGGACGACGTTCGATATCGGATTCCAAGAAACATCTACCAGTTGCACCTGATTCAGCTTTGGCCAAACGGCTCTCAAGGATGACAAACTTTGTAATTCATTGTGTGACAAATCAAGTTCCTCGATCAGTGTTGATCGGTCAAACACGTGTTCATCCACAACATTTATCCGGTTATAGGATAGATTTAGTTTTTGTAGAAATGGTGTTTCCAAGGGCGATAAAGATGTTATTCCAGTGCCCGCCAAATTCAATTCGCGTACTGTTTTGGGTTCACTGAGTATGTTTTTAACAGTCATTTCAGATAAATGGTTAAATGATAAATCAAGTTTTTTAATGTTTACTAATATGCTATCGTCGGTTTGTAATTCGGTTAATTGATTTGAAGACAAATCTACGGATGACAAAAAGAAATATTGTTTTTGTAAACTTTTCAAGGGTGCTATTGTAAACCTATTCTTTGCCAAGTTAATGTTCTCGAGAACTTTTAAACGAGTTCGATCAAAAATTAAATCAGGCAATTCTGTCAAATTATTATTCTCTAAATCTAAGTACTGTAATCTATTCAATCCTTGAAAAGTTCTTTCACCGATTCTTTCCAAATTATTGTTAGCCAATTTAATATTTTGCAATTGAGTAGAATTATGAAACGTTGTCTCACTTATTGTGTCTAATTGGTTATTAGCTAAATTTAATTTTCTTAGTTGTGGTAAACCAGCAAAATCAAATTCTTCTAGTGTTTTCAAACTATTTTTGCTTAAGTCTACTTCTTGCAAATGCGCCAGACCTGCAATAAGCTCAGAGGGGAAAAAATTGAATTTATTGTTCGAAATTTTGATAACTTTTATGTTAGGATGAACTTTAAATGTTGATGGGAACAAATAACTAATTTGATTATTAGACATATCAATTTCTTCCAGCGGTGTGCCATTGCTTCGTTTAGTAATAAAATATTCACCTTTAAACGAAGACAGTTTATTTTTAGACAAATTTACATATCTAATTGAAGAAAGGCCCATAAATGAACCGATACGTATGTTTGATATTTGGTTTTCTGATAAATCCAACTTAACTAAGTTAGTCAAACTTTGAAACATGGTTTCCGGTAACTCAGTGATGCCATTGTTCTGTATAAAAAGGTGAGTAAGTGATAAAGTCTTGAAAAACAATTCGGGGCTTAAGACTTTTATGCTAGTAAAACTGATATCGAGTTTTTGCAGTTGTGTTAATGGGTGGAATACGCTTACGGGTATCAAAGCTAAATGAGGGTTATGACTCAAGTTTAAACTTGACAACGAAGACATCACAGTAAATGTATGTCGAGGTATTTCTTTTAGCTGATTGTATGATAAATCAAGAGTTTTCAACTTTTGAAGGTTTATTGGCTCTGATGAAAGCGAAGCAATTCTGTTGCCTTGAAGATTTAAATGTTCCAAAGTGTCTTCTAAACCAGAGAACGTCGATGGTTCTACAGATAATAATAAATTTCCAGATAAATCGAGAACTTTCAAGAGTTTAAAATCCTAAAAAAAAGTGTCATGTTAACAAAAATAATAACTATTGTTTATTAACTTAACGCTTACTTGAAATACATCTGGAGGTATTTCTCTAATAACATTTCTACTCAAACCTAGTTCAATTAATATTTCTGATAACCCCCGAAGAATATTTGCAGAAAGTGCTGCAATTCTATTGTAATCCAAACGTAATTTGCTCAAGTGTGGTAATTTACTGAGTGCAGTTGCTGGTATTAATAAAATGTTATTATCTTCTAAAGACAACGAATCAAGATTTATTAAACCTTCAAAAGCATCATCTTCAACCTGTAAAATATAGAATGTAAATAAATCAAATGAGTAGGTAATCTAAACAATTTAAATGTTTTAACTTACAGTTCTTAACATGTTAACAGCCAAGTTCAAGGTTTTTAATTTCTTTAAATTCGTAAAAGTTCCAGGTGAAATGTTCGCAATGTTGTTTCTACTAACGTCCAAAACTTCTAATGATGTTAATTGCGAATTCTCCAATTTCTAAAATAATAAGTACAAAATATATTAAAATATGCATATTTTTTTTTTTTTTTTTTAAATTAGTAGGAGGATTTATTTAAACACAATATGTATTTTATAATATTTGTAAATTTTAAACTAAACGTATTTAATAATTGTATATTATAATATTTACTTGTATCAAATTTGATGATAAATTTAATATTTTTAAATTATCAAATTTTTTTAAAGCAATTGAAGGAAATTCAACTATAAAATTGTTCGAAATATCTAATTTGTCCAGTTTTTCCGCACCTTAAGATTATACAAATTAAAATATGTAATTAAATTATCAACTACATAATATACAAAATATTTTTTTAGATATTACCATAAAAAACATCACTGTTAAATTTTGACAATCGATTTTCTGATAACAAAAGCTGTTTCAACACTGATAAGCCTTCAAATGCTCCTATTTCAATGTTGTTTACTCTATTTGATGATAAATCTATCTTTATTAAAGTTTTTTGTGATAGAAAAGAACCCTGTTGTATACTATCTGAAAATAGACAATATCAACTTTTAGTAATGAAAAATAATTGTTTCTTTATATAAATAAATACCAATTCGGTTATTTTTTAGTGATAAAGTCCGTAGCGCTTCTGGGCCATTCAATGAAGTGCTAGGTATAAATGCTAAACGGTTACCATCCAACTTCAGTTCCTGTGAAATTAATAATAATGACAAATAAAATATTTTTAGTTCAGTGATTTATCTATTATACGTTACCTCTAAATTTATACAACCCTTTAATATGCCTTCCTCTAAAGATGATATCCTATTTTCACTGAGATCCAAACGTATTAATTTTGATAATCCATGAAATTCCGTAGAAGAAAATATTGGATTTAAGGTGTCACCTAATAAGTTACCGGCCAACCTTAGATCTTCAACTGTATTCTGTATAATATTAAATGACTTTTCGGACAATCTTCTAATAGAATTTTGTGACAAGTCTAGCTTGACTATAAACGCGAAAAAATTATTAACATTTTAATTTTTTGATTTAAAATTTCTGATGTAATACCTGTAGACGGAAAGAGTTGTGTGGGAATAGAATGGTGACCAGCATTTCTTTGGGTGAACACCAAGATTGGTGCATCTTTTGGTAAATTCACATGATCACTTGGATAGACCACACCATCGCAATTTAACGCTAGACCTCCAATTTGTCTCAGCTCTTCGCAAATACAAGGGTACCGGAACTCAGACTGTAAATCTTCACATGATGTAGTGGTAGATAAACAAAAGTTGACGAACATCAACGCTGTTACTAATAGCACCTCCTTCCATCTGGTACGCATTATTAATCTATTAACATAGAAAGATACAAATACATAGAAATTAGACATTATGTTATTATAATTAAATGATTTTAAAATAAACCTATAGAGTATAGATGACATTTATATTTATTTTTATCTAATTATTATTTTTATTATTAAATTAATATTGAATATATCTATTAAGTTATCGACATTATTCCTTTCACTACATGCAATCAACCGATGATTTGAGTTATTATTTATATAATTGATAGCTGATTTCGCATTATAACGTATAATTAATAATGACAGCATGCACTGTTATCCTGATAATGTTAGTTGTTACATAAAATACTTGTTTTTGAACCGCAATAATTAGGATTCAGGTGTTTGTTCGTCATGATATTAAACTAGTTTCACAGACATAAATTTCAAATAGTTTCTTAGGTAACATTAAACACTCGATAACATTCACAGATGATAGCTTATTAGATTTTATGATAAGGTAAGTAACAAATAAAACTTAATAATGTTTAACGTTGAATTAAATCTCAAACCTATAAAAAATTTAATTTTTCAAACTTTTTGTTTTAGTGCAAGTATGTCATTGGACTTAATTATAACTAAATAACTTAACTATATTGCAGGCATTCATAAAAAAAGATTCCATAGTTTAGCTTAAAAATACAATAATAGCCAATAGATATACTTATAACATACCAATGTAGATAAATAATAAAAGATAATAATTAACTGTTAATATAATATTATTAGATCTTATGACTTACCTTTACAAAGTAATCAAAGGTATAATTATAAATTATAGATTTATAGCCATGTCAGTCTAGCGCTAGCCTCTTTCTTAAACTTAATTTTTTTTTCACTAATCCAAACTTAAAATATTTAATATGACAAAGTTTTAGTGGATTTAAAATAGATTATGGGTTACCTACTTATCGATTCATAATATTATCATAATTTATGGGAGACATACTAACATTCAGATTAATTACGTCTTTTTAAAATTAAACTAATCTTATTTTAGAAAAACGATAAACGTATAAAATCACGCGTTTTATGAAATAACTGAATAAATTAATATTGTATAGCACGCTATATTATAACTGCAGTTTCGAGAATTAAATAATAATTAAAGGTTATTTGTTTTTTCATACTATGCATCATGGCACAGTTATTGATTACGAACATTGTTATACCTATTGTAGAATACCTACCTAATCTCAAGTCACAACTTATATTAATCCGTATAACAAATAGTTTAATAAAAATGATTAGAATATGTCGTTTTCCTATATACCTATATTAATTTTGTGCATGACTGCAATAAATAGCATTAAATGATTTTAAGTTCATGTGGAATTAAAATGGTTCGATTTCACAGTTGGTTTTTTTTTTGGCGGAATATCACGTTAACCGGAAAGTTACCACAAAATATTTCATAATTATTTTCTTACACCACGCCTCTCAGTAGGTTTGTTTATATATCCTAACGGTAATCGAAGACGAGTCGTGAAATGCAGAATCATTAAATATCTGAGCCAGTTAGCATAAGACAATAGATTTACCAACCATTCATCAATACATGTTGGAAACATTTCGATAAATTGTATGTTCTATGTCTAAATCAAAAACATAAAATTAAAAATATTAACTTGATTTTATGAACATAATATATATGAAATGAGAAATCAGTAAATTCATATAGGTCCTAAATTAATAAAAATACTTCACAGTAAAAGTCAGAATAATTAATATCAATCAATAAATAATAATTTTAATCTGTTATGATGAATACCTACTTATATCAACAACAGTGGTAACTGCAGGTATTCAATTAAATACAATTTTAGTTTGTTAAAATAATAAAACAACTTAAGTTATTATTATTATTACACACTTTAAAGCTATAGAAATTGTCTTGTATTTTAATGTAATTTTAGATTATGAGTGTAGCGATGAATACATTTCTTTGTGTATGTTTTTATATAGAAAATATGTAGTCGAAAAAATGCTTCAATTTTTCAACTTGGAGAGTGTTTTTTGACAATTTTGAACCGTTCCACCTAACCTAACCTAAACCGTTGCGGGGGGCACGACAATTTGGGGCTTTTGGTTATAGGGTTATATATTTGTTATAACAATTTTTTGGGGGGCCCACTATTTATTTTTACGGGGAAGTTCAAATTTTTTTGTTAAGTAACTGTTTAACATGACTGATAATGTATAAAACAAATAATAATATATTAATCTTTTAAAATGAAAATAATATAATAAATTATTTTTTTAATGTATCATAGATGTAAGATGTTGATACGTAATTTGTGAGACAATACATCATGAATGAAAATAATTGTAATAATTAATACCTAACCGGCTATCAGTGGCGTAGCCAGAGGAGGGACTGAGGGGGCTGCAGTCCTCCCCGAAATTTTAAGAAAATTGAAAAATTATTGACATGTATATGTCTTATGGCTGGGGGTCATTCTGTTAACTTGTGCGACACCGAGAACATCACCAGTTGAGACAGTGATTGTGTATAGCAACCGATTGCTATAGACATATACATGTACCTATGTATCTGCATGTAGTGTAGATACTCTTTGATTTTTTTTAATGGTCTATGAAAAACGCTACAAAAATCTCAAATTGTATTTTACTGATTTTAAATTGTCATAGCTTTTTTTATTTGTTATATGTATATGAATAATACTTCGGCATCTGAATGACTGCATGTTACCCTTATGGAAGAACTTAGATACACCACCGCTGTGAAAAACTTGATAGCCTTATCATCCCCCGAAGAAAAATCCTGACTATGCCACTGCCGGCTATCCATCTAGTTTGATTGAATGTGTACAAAGCACTATCTATCAATACCTATCATTATTCATTAGTAACCTTAATACACTAATACATTTTTGTTATTAACTATAAGAATGCTGTCTTCATATTTTTTATACACAATTATATCAATAATGATTTTAAATTCAATTAACGCAATTAACGGATGATAAATACATTAAAATATTATTTTATTATTCAGTAATAAAATTAAAACCTCAAAAATATAATATACAATAATAAAGTTGTATCATGAAATCACGATTAATATTTTTTAAGACATATAAAAAAATAATAATAATAATAAAAGTACTTAAATGTAATTACCTTAAAAATCATAAAAATAGCATCCAAAAGTTTCTAAATAAATATGCGTACATATAAAATAATACTATGGTATTATATTAGGTACCTTCTATTTATTTGAAAATGTTTATTAATCTTATCATGTTCTATGTTTCTGTATCAAACTGTCAATTGTTATACTCCACAATGTATTTAAAAAAAAATTACAATAGTCGTCAGAATGAATGTTACCGATTTTTATAGAACATTTTCAGACTTGAGTCAATGTCCTAGAAGTGGACAACAATGTATTATTATGTAAATTGATACATAAAGGTACTGTCTTGTATAGTATTGTTCAGTGAACTCCATTTATTTTTCATCAAAATAATAATTTGTATACATTTTTACAATTTTTCTAAATTCAATATCATTACTGTGGATTTGATTTAAGTAAAAATAATTAAAATAAAATATATTGTTTTACAAACAACATCAAAGACATTATTTATGAACAAAATAATTATTAATTAATAATTAATTTGTTAAAATGTATATTAATTATTATATTCTAAGATCAGGGTCGTTTCTAG
The DNA here is from genome assembly GCA_009835225.1 of Aphis craccivora. NCBI lineage: Eukaryota > Metazoa > Arthropoda > Insecta > Hemiptera > Aphididae > Aphis > Aphis craccivora. The sequence goes on from VUJU01002698.1 coordinate 9,746, forward strand.
AGGGGGGTGTCACCCCTCCCCCCCAAAACTTGGTCAGTCGGCACATTTGATATTGAGCCATTGAGTCGACAATTTGACGACATTTAATTACTTACAATATTAAATATTAAAATATTATTATTTATTTGACATAAAAAAAAAAAAATCATTGTTTTTTCATTAGTAATATTATACTATATATTTTTAACTTATGAAGAATATGTTAAACGTATAAGTTGTAAGTATCATATTTTCTTTAGACTTTAGTGATAAAACGTGATAAAATAGATTTGGTAGGTATGTGTTATTGGGCGGATTTCGGACGTCAACCGTCAGTAACACCGTAGTATCTATTACTATATAGCTGTTATGCCCGTATAAAAATATGTAGGACCTACATTTTACATTGTAATTTGTAGGTACATTTTATTGTGTATGTTATTTTTACAGATAATTTTATTTATAACAACGTTAATACTATTTTCTGCTTATTTTTTATTACATTACCCTAATCATAATCAAAATCACAATAAATATTAACCATACTCTGCCTCTGGCTCTCTACGTATAAGCATATTAGGAAAAATATTATTGCATTATTATTTTTCTTTAATCCTAACGTAATCTTTGAAAATTAGTAAAATATTTATTATTTAAATTTGATTTTGTTCGTGATCTTTGTTTTCGTTATATTATACGCAAAATAAAAATGAGTAAAGTGAATAATAGAAAATGAAAACGTGTAAAATTGGAACGCTTGGAATGTGGTAATCAATTTAATGACGATTTTAAAAAAAAAAGCACGAGGAAAAATTACATCGTGGTAATCGGGTAAATGTTAAACATGTTGGTACACCCAAAAATCCATTTGAAAGTGCAGCTGCAGCTACACGAAGTTTGAGTACACGGGAAATGATACCGGTAAGTCTATATAGTAGTCGGTATACATGCAGTGTGTTCATCAATTTAGGGAATAGTGGAATACTGAATTTCTCAGCTGGATTATTATGGAGTAAATCGATTTTTTTTTACAATCTGGTGTAAATACACATTTTTAAATACATTTAATTTTTTTTTTTAATTTTGGTCTGCTCATGCGCAGTAAAAACTTTTTTTTGTAATTGCAACACCTACGAGTATAAAGTATTTTGAACACCATATTCGAATAAGGGTATTTTTTAAAAGTAATTTTGATGTATCAACTATGATTCTAAATTATTCAAAATTGACTGAATAAAATCCGTGTTAATTTTAATAAATAATACATTTTTTTAATTATTTGTAAAAATTTCTAAAATAATTTCTAATTAATATTTTTTGAATATTTGTACGTATTTTTTGTTTTTTAGAAGTGTTATAAATAAGACTAACATAATATTAGTATAACATCATGAAATTTCTAAAAATAAATAAAATATAAATGTAATATAGTAGAAAATGTATTCAAGCGAAGCGAGAAAAAATTTTTTAGTTAGCAAATTAATAGATTTACCACCCCCCTTAGATGGCCCTGTCTAAGATGTACTAATTCGGAAGTTAAATTCAAATTACGTACTGAATAGTTAAACACTTCAGTACCTTACATAGAAACTATAAAATGTAGGTATTCATTTTCAATAAAATAATAAAATGTATTAAATCATGTATTAGTATGAACGATATCAGTCTGTGGATATTGGTCAAGGATATACCTATATAATATTTTATTTTATTGAAGGTTTTTTTATTTGTACAAAATGTTATAGATTAATATTGTGGGTGATAAATATTATCTATTGGTCTCACTGTTTCACTATATTTACATTTAACTTACACTTACACGACTATATTGTACCTATATAATATGTACATTGTACGTGTTATCGTGTTATGTGATATACATTTTATGCCTTATAATTTATATATTTAAATAATACAGGTAAGTATGTTATCATACGTTATTACTTATTAGTTAGGTATATAGTAATTAGTTCAATTCTAGTTAATTATTAAGAATTTAAGCCTTGAATATTATTATAAATAACAAATTTAGTTTGAAATGTTGAAAAAATCAAATAATTATAAGGTAATTGGTTATCATTTATTAGTTTATTATTCAGAAATAAATTAATACCTACCTATATGTTATGGCCTTATGGGTAAAGTATAAAAATGAGTACGAATTACCACGGTAATGAGAAATTGTAAGAACTATTCAAAGTATTCATATATGAACAGTATTATGAATACATTATACACCACATTCACACCTTATAAGTAATAGGTACCTATATACAATGCATACATTGTCCTATCAATACATAGTATATATACAGTACCCGGTGACTAGTGTGCTGTGAATAAACTATCCACATTATTGATATTGTGATATAGTCATAAACTAACAATGCCATTAGAACAACGAAACAACACTTAAAATAATTCAATATAATTATACTCATTACATCGACATTTTTTGAAATTTTGATTAGATGCCGAAAGATATTTGGGTTTACGTATCTAATTATTAATTATTGTGCATTAGTTATTTCACGCAGATTTTTTGTGGTTAAATCTTCTAAATTGTCCATAGGTTAAGGATAATATATGATATCAGTTAATTGATTTCTTGAATAAAGTTAAAGAAGAGTACCATTTTTATTTTGGAGTTCGTAGTGTTGTTTATAGCTAATAAACACTAATGTAAGTATCTACTTAAAATACTAAATAGTTTATTCTAAGGATAACTTCTACTTGATACTTTTATCTAGTACAGAATTCAGATACATGCTCGAGCGTAGGCGTTGCGCCTACAATCGTTATTTTTATAAAAGTACGTTTTTTACCCACTCAGACGTAAATAATGTACAAATTGTTACGTGGATAATTTATAAATATAATTATATAAATAATATTTTTGCTTTATTCAATAGATATGGGTAGTGTTCACCTTAGCGGGTAAAGTATACATTATTTGAGTTTTGTATTTTATATTTTTATCCATATTCCATAAGGTTAGATATCTAAGGTTACATATCTACCAAAAACGTATACTACAAGTCTATAATTTCTTATTTAAACAAGCTATATAATATTATTGTAGCTGTATGGATTAAAATTAATTGTTTTATCTGTTGCGATTGATAGTATTTTGTCTTACAAGAATTTTTCAACTAATTTAAACTCAAACTAAAACGATTTTTATTGGTTTTAATGTTTTATTGGATTAAAAATGTATGATATAAATGTACCAATATTGTTATATCGTTATATGGTCTTAAATAGGTATTATACGTACATAATAATATATTGATACTATTTATAATGATAATATAGTACCTACACTACGTTTAAATTCTTATTCATAATCTTATTCTTATATATAAAAAAAAAAGTAAAATCAGAAAAAAAGAACTCAAAATAACATTAAGCATATTTGATTCTATTGTTAACACAGTTATAAGCCCAGTAACTTGCGAGTGATTTAATTTCACCTCATCGGTAGTGACGCGTTCAACGTCTACGCGTTACTATACTGATGAGGTGAATACGTTTGGTTAATGGTTGTTATAAAGTATTATGATTAATCATTACGGCGTGTATCAAAAACTTCCTCAGACGGAGAAAGCGTTCTCATGTAGACAAACTATAAGTGAAGTATAAATTTTCGCATTAAATAACACACTATATGCACAATGTATATAGCACATACATATATACACACGATACACATAACAATACAATACAAATATCACGTATTATAATTTATAATTTTATATTTTTTTATACATGTACCTAGTATGAAGTCTGAAGTATACATAAAAACACTGTAAATTCAAATATATAACTAACAAAAAATTAGCACAAACCCATCGCGAAGTATAACATCTCTACCATTATCTGCGTGAGAACAAAATAGTAGTACCTAGGTACTAGGTACACACTAGCTAACTAGTAGTGATAATGAAAGAAGAAAATTATTTTAAAAATAATAGCGAACTAAAGAAATAATAAAATTGTAGTCTATTTTTTTTTTATCAACTGAATTCTTAATAACAATATCTCAGATGAGTACAGTGATTACAGGCTATTCAATTCGATTCAAACAAATTGTCGTTCTGCTTAGATCTTACAAAAAAAATATCCACAGCGTGCTCAGAATACGAAAAAAAATATAATAACACGTTATCCGGTTTATTATTTTGAAACAATCACTTTAATAGGTATACAATATACATTATACATAGCTGGTTCCGGTTGTCCGAACACATCACTACTTCTCTTAGACGGCTGTAGTATAGTCTATAAAATATTTATAACCACAACCGTTCTATTATCGTTATTAGAAATGTTCTTTACATATAGACGTTAGAAAAATAATAATGAAATTTGAAAATTTTTGAAGAAAAAAATTTTGTTTAAAAACATATTTTTATAATATTTTTTTATATTTTAAAATATGAGTTGATTCACATTTTTTTAAATAAATTATTCTATTAACTTTCTCTATAAAATAGTTTTTGTAATTTCATTCATTGAATTATTTTCCTGTGTAACAGTGTCATTTACTTATCTAATTTTTATAGTAATTTAAATTGCAGGTATCGAAAATAATTTAAATGAAACAACCATAACGATAAATTATGTGTTAAATAATAGTGAATTAAATAAATTTCCAAGTTATTGAGTTAAGAACCACATAAAAATAAAATTGATTTAAAATATAAAAAGTATCATGGTAAACATTTCTTTAAAAAATATATTTTTTTTATAGAAAATCAAGTATTTGTTTGTTAGATTTAATGTTTATTATTTTCAAGTTCTTAATACTTTTTATTTTTCAATTATAAAATATTTAATAAATTTGTTATAATTTAAACTTAAATACATACTTAAAGATAAAGTCTGTAAAAGAAGTTTATTATACTTGTAACTTTGTAGCAGGTACATAATTTATAAAAACGTTATAATTAAAATCTTACATAATATATTTTGTATTATAAATAAATGTATAAATGATATATTAAGTAATAAGTAATAACAATATAACATAATAGTCATAATACATTAATACCTATGTCCTATATGTATATATGTGCTTGGAAAATATAAAATATAAAACTATTACATAAGTATATCAGTACAGCAGCAGGTTAAGAATATTATGTTCTAAGACATTTTGAAAAATATTCAAAATCGTCGAATACATAATCTATAAGGAATTTTTCTTGTTATAATATAATGTGTACTGACAACGAAATAAAACGAAAAAAAACAATACAATCATGTGGTCGGGGGAGTATACTTCTATATAATTTAAACACCAATGCCATCAATTTGTACCTAGCCAAGCGACAGGTGGTATTTCAGGTGCATACGATTCTTCACCTCTAATATAACAGTACAATTCTGCTTTGTATACCTACTTCGTAATCATAAACACTGCTATCACTGATCATTTTAGTTACGGTAAATATTTTTTGTAAAGAACATAATTTATCAAGTACCTATGTAGTTTTTCACAATCAATACAATACCTATATAAAAATATTATTGAACTAAATAAAATAACTAATTTTATAGTAAAAACTAATAACTATCTATACCAGCGGTTCTCAAATTATTTTTTGCGTACCACTTAGATATATTATTAATCAGTCACGTACCGGTACCACTAATGAGTAAAAATAAAAAGATCCAAATTGTCCAATCATAAATACTTTACTTTTTAGTTAAATACATTTATTTTAAAAAATAAGGCAGTAAAATACTACAATATAAATTATAATTGTTTTTATTCATTAGTTTTTTAAAATAAGATATGAATTAAATAAGAAATTTTCAATGAGATCAGAATCGAATATTAATTTTTAATTTTCCGTTCTACTACCATTTGGCCTTACACGTTCCACTAGTGGTACGCGTACCACAGTTTGAGAACCGCTGATCTATACTTTGCTGGTTAACATCCAATATTTTTCACAAACCAATTGAAAATTGTAAGAAACTTATAACAACTTCAGAAAACCTTCTTTCACGATTTATCTGTTATTTAACTACAGAATTTGACAATATAGAATATTAATACTTTTGTAATGTTCTTTTTTTTATGACAACAATTAAATATGTTTTTTTTATCAAACATCAAATTACGCACAAATAGGCAAAAGTATATTGATTAATTGAGTATAGAGATACTCATATTATTCTGTGAATTGTTCCATTCCTTGCATTTAAATTTTTTAAAGCTTTCTCCTGAAAATTATACTTGTTTTAAAAGATATATTTATCGTCATATAATTCATAGTATGTATAATAGTTGACAAAAACAAGTTATCACAAGCTTTCTAGATTTAATCACAGTCTATGGAACTATTAAAGCATGTAGCATAACATTTGTTTCCGTTCTATAACGCCATCCATTTATTTAAATAAATACTTATTATATTTTATACGTTGGACGGTTAAATCTATTGGTTATATGTCTCACGTTATTTTTAATTCTGCATAATCTATCATTAGAGACTATCGCTAAGCCACTTAAGTTACATTTTAGTGCCTACAACGAATAAAATACGATTTTAATATACTTAATGCTTACTTGTTTAAAAGGTGTAATATTTTAATATTTTATTTTGTACACTTAACATTATTTCTAGTAAAGTTACTTAACGTCAAAAAAGTGTATTACAAATCAATATCAAGCTGAAGTACATAATATACATAAATACAGTGATGGATGAGTATAGTCTATTATTTATGATGCATAATCGATTGAAATACTTCATATAATAAATATTTAGTGTACCTGTTTCTCGTTCATTTTAAATATTTAATATATTAACTTTTAGTTTAATGAATTACCAACACATTATGATATTATTTCATAAATATTTTATTATGAGCTAAGTTTATTAAAATAAAGCATACAAATTTGGGTTAAACAAGAACTTACATTTTTATTTTTTAAATATTCGTATATAGTGTGTCCCCTTTTATATGTACCACTTAATATCTCAGCTCAATGGCCTTAGATTGAAAAACGGTTTGCTGTGTTGTATAGGTGGAAGTGTGGAACTGAAGTGCACATTTTGGAAAAATTTCAAATTTTTAACTCCTTTGGTTCACGTATGCGCAATTCAAATTAAAATTTTTTGAATAGTAACCATTATTTTTGACACCAGATATGGGTAGATAATTCTTTTCTAAGACATTTTGATCCATTGACCATAGTCCTAAACCTTAAACTGACCTAGTTACAGGCCATCAGATTTTTAAAAATTGAAAATAATTCAATTTTTCGAAACAAAAAACATTGTACACTTATATTGAATGGATTTTTTTCATGAATAGGTAGGTATATGGAAAAATACATGAATACATGATACATACGTAATACATTACAGATAAATAACTCGACGTCTGGAAAAATGTTTATAGAAAATAACGGAGGACATATTTTGAACATGTTATTATAGATAAACAAATTCACTTAAATAAAATTTAAAAATTAGATAATACAAAGTTACTTTTTGTTTCATTATTATGTATGTATAATTGTGTATGTATGTATTATGTATTCATGTATTTTTTTATATACCTATTTATGAAAAAAATCCACTCAATACAAGTGTACCATGTTCTTCAAAAAATTGAATTAGTTTCAATTTTTAAAAATCTGTTGGCCTGTAACTCGGTCAATTTTAGGTTTAGGACTATGGTCCATGGATCAAAATGTCTTAGAAAAAAAATCATTTACCCATATTTGGTGTCAAAAATAAGGGTTGCTATTCAAAAAAATTTATTTTGAATTGCACATGCGTGAACCAAAGAAGTTAAAAATTTGAAATTTTCCCAAAATGTGCACTTCAATACCACCTATCTCAGCAAACCGTTTATCAATCTAAGGCCATCGAACTGAGATATTTAGTGGTACATAAAAAACGGGACACACTGTATTCCTCATTACTACGTCCTATCACATTTTTTTTTTTTTTTTTACTGTGTCATATATAATTTATTACGTCCATTATAAAAACTTAATGTTGAGATTGTTTGCATAGTTATTTTTCAGTTCGATAAAAAAAAAACTATTTTTGATTAACTATCACATGCAGGGCCGGATTAAGGTTTTTGCCGCCCATATGCTAAAATAAATTTAACGCCAAATTTACATAGGTAAAATTTGCTATTTCGTTTCGACCGTTAATATTTGCCGCCCTATAGCCTTTAGCTTAAACAACCTAAGCGGTAATACGGCCCTGATCGTACATGTGTATAATATTTATATACCATACAATATGTTGACAAACCGTTCGGTCTTTGCCTACCAGTCTAAAAAAATTGTGGATAGATCATGAAGTAGCCTATAGCCTAAAGGTGTCAAGCTCCTATGAGCAAACAATGGACTCTCGCAGTAAAATGGCGGCGTAGGTACCTACTTAAAAAACAAAAACTCATAAGCCACACAGCTTAACATGCCATTGTAACGCATTATGACACTGTTACTATTGTCTCCTAATGGTTTTAATGTATTTTGATTAGAAATTAAACTTTGTTAATTGTTATAATATATGGGTAGGTACATACTGCATATTATAACTTGTACATTTAGTATTCAATTTATTGTATGAATATAAGTACATAACATATATTATATACCTACATAAAAACATATTTAACTATTAACTATAAGCTAAAAATTCTATTAAATAAGCCATGAAAATCTACTAATAAAAAACTATATCAATTATGTAAATATTCATGTAATAGAAAAAGTTATCATTTGATTTTTGGAAGCTTATAAATTTTAATGTTTTCCTTACATAAGTTATATTACTTACTGACCAATTTCATTCTGGTATTCTCCAAGCGTACAAATATGACTATTGGCTGGATATGGATTTCAGACCCTTTTATCTTATGAAAAGACAAGTGTTTAATGTAATAGTACGATATTGCTACATTTTGTCTTGTATATCATAAAAACACTATATTCAATTTTATTTTCAGGTTTTATTTAAATTAAGTTACCTATATAGGCTATAGCTTAATTTGCAACAATCAATTTCTACTCATCACACCAATTGTACATACAAACTTTTATTAAGTCACACACACGAATAAATTAAAAAAAAACTATAAAATAATATGCTATTAAGTTTAACGGATACTGAAATGCATACCTATAATACCAATAAACATTAATTATAAGTATTATAGAAATTGTACATGGATAATTGAAAATATAACAATCAAATATGTCGTAAGTACCAGTGTTCATCACAGATGAATTTTTTTTTTTGTTTAATTTAAATTATAAACATATAATATAATATGTAGGTATTTCTAAATTGAATAATAGATTACCATCTTTTTCTTTATTTTATATTTATATTATATATATTATACATACGTAGTAAAATAGTACATACGATTTAAATAGTTTAATAAGTACCGATAACACCTTAATACTCTTACAGATTTACACTGAGTGATGACATATGTCATATAATGCGAAAAACAGAATACTTGATCAACTACGTATATTAAAACCAATTTGTTAGCAACAAAATGTGTAGGTATGTATGTATTATGTATATCTGCAGATTTTGAACATCTTCTGTATTTTGAGCACATTAAATTACTTAGGCCAATAGCCAGTAAGCAGTAGGTATACGAAATAAGCAATACTAACTATGTGATATATACCTATGAAATGTACGTATTATTACATTGAATTATAATAATGGTAGATATAGCTAAATGATAAAATTGATAAATATACAGCGAGCCTATTATAAACCGCAATGATAGTATTAGTGGTGTCCCTCTTTTTCTAATAATCTGTTTTAAATATAATAACATTACATTTCGAAGTGATAATTTAATTATCATTATATACACATAAATACATAATAATATATCGAACAGTAAAACTGCAAAACTACTATAGCGGTATTATAGTGAAGCTTATATTTTTGAAAAAACTGTTCACAAATAATGACTGTCAAATATATGTGTTTATAACGACCTATTTATATTATATTATTTATACTATGATACATTATGATGCATTGATACAGTAATAATATTATCATTATCAATTTGATAGTACATAATATACTCAATAATTAAAACATGATAGACCTTTCAATAAATTTTTAACATAAACAGGTAACAGCACAGTAGTAATATTTATATATTATACCATATTATATTATAGTTGTATAATTTTCCAAGTCGATTTAGTGAATTTATAGGCACATACTAAGGATTTCAAATAATTACGAATTAGGTAGGTCATGAACTCATGTGAAATTATTATTAATATTAAAATAGTACCTACTATATGTCAGAATAACATGAAAGTACATTAAAGCGATAGCTGATAGGATAATATTATGTTATTAAAATTATAATATAGTGAATAGACAATATAGTAGGTATAAAGTTATGCTACTATATATTACGTCTATACTGTATGTTACTAGTACCATTTATTATAAAATACACTATTCTATAATTAATGCTATTTAATAGTACCTACTATACTGCATATCATTTGGTTGTTTTCATTGATGATATTTGCTAAATCATAAATCAAATGAATATAAAGAATCAAACGGCAATCACTAACATAAAAATGTAAGAAAATTATTAAAAATTAATAAAAATTATTTGTAATATTATTTCAATGCGATAATGATAAATATTGCGACAATGTTACTAATAATTAATGAAATAATGAATAAATAAAGTAAATAAGACATATTATAATTTATATTTATGCTTAAAAACTAGGTGTAGTTGTGGCTTATAGTGTTTATATAATAATAATTGTCCTTTAAATTTTACCGAATAATATTTAAAAATTTACAAAAAAAAAAACAGTATTCACAATTTATATGGATAATTTACAAAATATGTAAAATTAATTAACAAATGTATATTATATAGGTAAGTATAATAGTTTCAAATAAAATAAAATATAAGAAAAATTTGTAAAAATTGATTAGGTATAATAATTAATAAATTAATTCGTTTTTTAATACCTGCCTACTAAAGTCTAAAATAGGATGTAATCGTATGTATTCATCATCAAGCAGAAATCTATTTTATAGGTTGAATGTATTTTAACATACATTTTGTTCTATTTTTTAAAATATATTGTTCTTGTTATAACTTATAAATACTCAACAAATAACTTTTTATTTTAAAGTAGACTGTAGAAGTGTAGGTACTTCTATTAGACACATATAGTTTAAGTCTAGTCTATAAAATAAATTAAATTAATTTTGATGTATCGTCTTATAATCATTGTAAGTGAACAATATGTTAGAAAATTCTTCAAATCAAATAACAGATAAAGACTAATGGGTTAGTCATTTGTATATTATATTGTCAAATATAACAACTTTTATAGATAATTATTAACGAATGTACATTATAGTATTATACATTACATATTTATATAAATAATAAATATAACTTGAGATGAAAATATAGCCATAACTGTTATTAAAATATATAAATAATGAATTGTATTTCAATTTCTGTCACACGTTTCACAAACTTATAATACCAAAAAGGTGACGAAAGATATATAAAAAAAAAAAAACTATATGTAATTGATACAACAATGTATTTATGGCGTGCACCACATTACCACAATATAGAGATCATGGTGTATGAGTAGGACCATTCTCCAAATGATACCCCAAGGCCCAAGGACTGTAGTTAAATAAAATGTTTGAATTTATTGCTCCAAAAATTTACGATAACCTATATTCCAACTGTATAAGCTTCTATAATAGTGTAGCTGTTTTCGTTTATTGGAGGAAGAACATGTCCTTCCTTGTAATACCATATTTTCAATATTATGATTAGATACTAGGTAGTATAATATAAGATATATATTATATTTAGACGAATTTAACTTTTGATTAAATAATATATACATATTCTAACTATTCTATATTATATAATATGACTTTAATACTTTATGTCTTAATACCACGTTTAAATTTGTTTTACAACCTATAATAAATGAGGTATCAATTCCCCGTGAACATTAATCAATATTAAACTATACTTATCGTAAAAAAAAAACTGTTTCTATTTTTATATATATTAAGTTCCACAATTTTAGATTTGATTGAAGTTGTAATTCAGTTTTATTTTTAGCTAACAACTATCGCATTATTTGTCAAATATTTTTGTTTGGGTGTTAGTGTTTTACATAGATCAGTTTTTATTTTTTAAATAAAAATATTGGATTTCAAAGTCAGTCTATTTGTTAATTTGGAAAAGCTCAAACGTATGAAATAAAAAAAAAAAACAAGAACTTTAAATTCTTACTTCTCTAAACAAGTAGGTTAAAATATAATGTATCAATATATACCATAAAATATTAGTGTTCCAATTTAAAAAAGAATAATCAATAATGATACATTTACAAAATAACGTCATGTCTACAAATTCATCTATAATAATACAAAAGAGGCAAACCTGGGTGACCTTGATCTATGTACTAAAGTGGTGATACATGCTGGGTGGTTATTAAATAGACTAGACCAGTTATATTTTTTTGACAAAAACATGGATTTAAAAATAAAAAAGAATAATTTTTATAAATTATAATACATTATTATTATTTTTTAATTTTAAAGAATTGTTTTTTTGATAACTTAATTTAAATAAAATATACAATGTACTTTCTTAGATTTTTAAAAATTAACAGCCTTGTAATAGTCCGACTACAAGTAATTATTTTCTCAGAGTAATTTAGAAGAAAAAAATAAACGATTGCATTTTTAATTGAAAAATGTTTAGTTAGAAAATGGGATTGGATGAATATAATTTATTATGGACTAAAACCTTTCATTTGATACGGAATCAAATCGCAGTGGTAAGTGGATTGACTTAAACACCCGTTTGTATTAATTATTTCCTTATAAAATTAACGGTTTCCTAAGAATACATTTTATTGATCATAACAAGATTTGACTGTGTATTATACCTACATTTAAATTAAAACCAATTCAGCTATAAATTATCAAATTATTTTTATCTAAGTTATGTGTATGTTGTAACATTGGCGTACTGACGGGGGGGTTGTTAGGGGTTAAACCCCCTCAGAAGTGAAACATATAGGTATAATTCTTTTTTGGAATATTATTTATAACATTTTATACATACCTATACATTATACATAAATGGTAATCTCCCCCCATAAACTAATTCTGCGTATGTCACTGTGTTGTACAATTTACTATCAAAATACAAATACTTAAGTCGATGAATTTTTCATTTAATAAACAGCTAATCAAAATTAAAAAGATTTTTCTAAATTATTTCATTTGTTCTACTTTAACTTTCAGACTAAAAAAAAATATGGAGAATAGTTTTAAACGGGATTCAATATTAAAAAAAAAAAAAAGAATCAAACTGTATAGATTAATGATTATTCTAAGACGCTGAGTCACGTTTTGTCATTTAAAATCGTCCATTCACAAAGATCTAAATAAGCGAATGGTCTAACGATTAATACGACGGTTGAGAAAATAACATGACTTTAATAATAATTTATAAAATAAAATTTTGTATATATTTTCGATAATTCTAATTCCAGGATTTTTTTCTCTTAGTTATTTTAAATTAAATAAATTTAATTTTCATTAAAAATTATAACTTTGTATAAATCAATTAGGTTTAAGTAGAAGTTTGTAGTTATTAAATATAGTGTAGGTAATGTAATGTAATTTGATTAAATGTATTAATACGTATGGACAATAACATAATGACATATTGAACTATATAGGTACAGGTACCAAGAAAGCATCTTAATATTAAAAATATAAAAATTTTCACCTCAATATTGTAAAAAATTTGGTTAAATTCCGAATTCGTAATTAAAAAAAATAAAGTTAATAATAGGTAGTTTATAAAATATATAATTTCGTTGTTATAGTAATACGATGGACATTGTAGGTACATATAATATTATTAAACACCTACTACCTACAGGTATCAATTTGTTCATTATTACTGATATTATTTCATTAGGTTAGGTTAAGGAAACAAATTTAGAAATATAAAATAGATAAATTGATTAGCATTTAAAAATATTGTACAGAATAATGTTGTAGATTAGATGTGTTATTATTATTCCGACGTAGGTACCAATTGATCTACTGAAATGATAAAATTATAGGAACAATTATACATTTTTTATCATTTTATCATGAGCATTTTTTGCTCATTTTTAATTTGATCTCTCCAAGACCTAAAAAGTTATATTAACAAAGTAAAAATTAAAAATTGTTACACTTAAATTTTGGAAAAAAATCATACCATATAGAAATATCAATCTTAAATAGACTTAACGAACATTTTTAATCAATTTTCAAATTTGTTATTTCTTTAAGAGTACTAGATCAATATTTATGAAAGTAAATTAGAAAACAACACAATACTTAAATTTCTAAATGTGAAGACAGAAAATCTAATTAATTTTCCTGTGTAAGTACGTTCTATGCTATTCCTAATTATTAGCCTTACAAATATTTATACTACATAAGTACACTTTAGATTGTAAATATTACAATATGAATAGTACATTTAGATATTTTCACTAATTTTCAATTTACAAAAATGCATGGATTGCTATATAGTCTATATAGTATAAAGCCTTTATAATTATACAGGCTCTCTAGTCTATAGTATAGTCGTATAGTACAACACAATGTTAAGATGGATAAATTTATTATTAGTTAACTATTTGAGGTGTATAGAAAATTTATCTTTATACATAATATTTGTAAAAATAGCCTCTCACTCTGTCAAAAAAAAAAATAAAATACATTTAAGTATACGTTACTGAAATTAGCTATTTAATATACAAATAAGCAAAAGTACTCAAATTGCTACCTTATTCTATATTAATATATTAGTTACCTGTTTATTAAAGTTTACCCCTCATAAAAATCAAAAACCATCATAGATTCTATGGAATTAAAGTAAACTTAGAAATATAAAAACGATTGAAATGACAAATGTTTCCATTGTAATCATATTAATGATTAAATTTAATAAAAAACACGATTTAATATTTTTTTGACTAAATTATTGTAACAAGAAACAATATCTTATTAAAAACTAAAATTATTCAATTTAAAACATGTTTCTTTTATGTTATTAATGTTATTATAGTAGAGACTTTAATAGTAGTTATAATCAGTTAATGATTTGGCATAAAAAAAGCTATATTATTAGTTTTTATGAATAACTAGGAATTAGGATATAAGTGACTAATATTTCATCACCGTTTAGTAATTTTTTGAATAAATTATTAAATTTCTATTAAACCATTAACCATAACATATAAAATAACAATATTGAATATAAAATGTACCTTTAGTTATACTTTCTTGTTGAGAAAAAACTATAAGAAAAAAACTACGTCACTTTTTGTATTTTGTCGTTTCCGGTACATGCCGAATAAGCAAGTTCTCACTTATATGTAAGAAACAACAAGCACAAGGCACAACGGTTAACGGTAACTTAAAGACAGATGACGGTGGTATTATACGGTAAACAGACATATAAACTAACGCAGTAACACGAAGACCCAAGAGAACCAACTAACTCGTGTAATATGCCGGCGGTGTTTAGCTGTTCATAAACCAGAACCAGTTTCCTTTCCTCTACTCTACAATCGAATTCCCTAGCGCGCGCGCGGCGCGTTCAGAGTTTATGTGCGCATGTGTTCAAGGTCTGCGACTCGCCATTTTTCTTACTAGGAATAGGGTCATTCCAACAGTTGTCAGTTGTCTTACTATAATTTTTATTTTATTTTAATACTTCGATATTTAAATTTTCAGTGTGGACAAAATATTATCTAGTCACTTCCCAGAGGTTTTGAAATAGTTAAATCTTACTATATGATGTTTACCATAACTTAAAATTTTTTAACCTATATGTATATAAAATCGAAATATAGGTACCGCTAACTGAATACAAATAAACAACACAATCTGTTTCTATAAAATATTTACATTCAAAGATGTATTTTTAATTTTTAGGTATAAATTAATTAATAACTATGATTTTATTGTAATTTTAAATGTGTTCATATAATTATACAATTATATACTTGCTTACCTATATGATTTTATCTACCTACTTTAAATCATAATAAGATATATACCTATTTGAATATTTGATAATATAAATTGTCTTTAGTTATTTACAATAAAACCAAATTAAAATTCTTTAAAATAGTTTTCAATTTTATACTAATATTATGTATTGTATAAGACTGAAAATCTATAGCAGCTAGGCATCTATATTATTATTTATTTATACATATACCTAAGCGTATTAATTTTAGATTTAATACAATTTCCTACGAGAATTCGAGGTTTAACAAAATTATAGCATAATTAATAATTATAAGTATTTAGTGTGGTTTTGTTATTTTGTAATTTTGTAATAAATAACTGATGTCCATGTTTAGTTCAAAATATTATATTCTTCAGTATAACAATTTAAAATATTATATACATGCATATTTTATTAAATACTTAAATACCAGTTTGTAATATACTTAGTACCTATAGGTATTCATAAACACAAACAAAAACTTTGTATAATTTATTGTATACTGTATAAATAATGGTAACAAGTACCAATAAAATAACTAATAGATAATAAGTGGGAATCTATCATTAATACAACATCTAATTGTATATTAATTTATATTATGCATTTATGTTCATAAATTCTTATAAACGTGGTAAGGATTGAGGATCGAGTATAACTATATACCTAATATGAAAATTATACACGTACAAATTTAGATTATACAAGTACAAAAGAAATACTCAAGTACTTAGTCACTTAGAAACAAATAAAGAAATAATAAGTGCAAGTATCAACTAAATAATTAAATATTATAAATTGTAAGGTACCTATATGAATAAATGATTAAAAAAAAGGTAGACAAATACGTAACATTCAGCTGGGATATTGAGTATCAAATTCATTACTGTTTTGGGTATATTAAATTTTAATTCAATTTGCTTACATTGTGCTAGTTATATTCGTATAATTCAATGTCAAATTTTTAAGTTTTTCATGTTACAATTGAACATTGATTTATACTAATTGTACCATAAAATTTAAAATTTGTGTTAAATATTTCCCGAGGAAAAAATAATTTTTCCACTGGTAAAATTAAGATGAATTTCTCTTTCTTCGCCATTATTCTTTTGTTAGATGTTCATTATTCATTATTTATTTTAGCATACGAATATACGATAAACGCATTACACACGATTCACTTTAACTTTTTTTTATAGCTAGTCACATTCGTAACTAAACAGCCAAATAAAATACATCTTTGTAGGTATTCCTGACAAAAATAAAATAAGTATAATAATGTTATCTTCATTCAATTTTACTTCCGTTTCTGTATGCATATCGTCTTCATTATTCTGTTCATAATATGTTTCTTCATACATTTTTTAATTTTTATGTATATTTATTTCTATATGTATGTATTCATAATTTTCCACATCTGATTATTTGTTATGTCCTCATTATAGGTATATTTGTTTGAATGCTTAATATAATAATATAACGATATAAATATATTTGGCCACAATATTTTGAGTATGATTAGAATAATAATACTGTCTAAACAATAATATATAATTACTCAAAAGAAATAATAAGACTCAATAAGAGTAATAAGATTCTTAATATTATCTTCATTAGTTTTGTTATAATTATTATTTACAAATTTTTCAGTTAATAATTCAGAACTTTGTAGCAGTAAATTATTATTTATTACTTTATAATAGGATACTAGTTTTTGTAACAAACCATCCACTCTAATAGGTAATATTTTCGTGTTAAACGCTATTTTTAATCATCTGGTTAAAATGACTTTCACATTTATTGAATTAATTCTACATTTACCCAAATATATTGGTCATAACTCATAATTGATTCAAAATAATTAATATAATGTATTTGAAAATTTAACACAGCCGCACAGGCCAATTATAAAAGATATACGCCACCCTCTATGAGATGTGCCCCTCTATAGCTATCAGTTATTCATCTCCCTACCATGTACCGATGTACCAACAGGACAATAGCCAATATTTACAAAATTTCTTAATAGATATATATCTATGCTGATAATAATACAAATGTAAAATACATACTAAATAAAATTAATTAACATTGTCCAGCTTGACTCTTTTAGTATACTCATGTGGCTCCCGATTTCAATAATATCGAGTAATCGGTTATTTGTATATAGTTATTTAAATGTATATAACTCTACAACTGAAGTTATGGGAATTGAGGGGTGACATTTCAAAATGTACTATTTCCTAAATTGAAAAAATTGAGTTATAGGTACATGGATTCATATGTAGAAATTTAAGAGGAATCGAATGGCGTGGCCAAATTGGTCCAAAAGGTACTATTTTCTTTGTTAAATTGAAGTTATTAATCTGTTATTGTGGCATTACGTACTATTTCCATGTCCAATATTAGGTCAAAACGAACTATTTACAAATTATATCAAAACGTTCTATTTCCTGTGTTAAATAGGAGTTTGATTTAGAAATATGTGGCAAAACGCACTAATTCCTAATATTTTTACAAAACGAACTATTTCCATATTACTTCAAAACGTACTATATTCTCTGTTATAAAGATATAGTAAACAAAATTGAAGTAGTGTTTACTAAAATCTACTATTTTCAGTTGTTTTGAAATACATAAAATATTTTTTGTAGATTTTTAATAATTAGCTAATTTATATAAATATTCAATAGTTCTCAACCGGGGTAACATGGACCCAGCTTAGGGGTGACACGAAAAATTAATGAAAAGAGGAAAAACAAATTTTAAATAATAAATAAATACATTTTTGCGAAAAAAATCATATTATTTTATTCATATTAATATCAACGTTTTAAACGTTTATTTCTATGTTATTTAGATTGACATTTTCTTCACATGATTTAAATTTTCAAAATATTTCGCTTATTTTAATGGTATATATAGGAATTCATAATTGTTATAATTGATATTTAATTACACTAATTATTACGATTACGGGAGGTGTGCTCTGCCCCCGCTAATTTTATTTTAGTAAATTTTCAGAGCCCCCCCCCCATTGAAAATTCCTGAGAACGCCATTGACACTAGCTATTTCCATAAATCAGACTAAAACGTTTACTATATTCGTTCGAAATAGGACGTTATGATGCAATTGAGCAATTCAGTAATTTAAATTATGAATTACTTACTAGATTAAAATTAAAATGTTAACAATAAATGAAATCACTGAATTTTTATGGATTCCTTGATGTTTTTACGATATTTCCACGAATTTCTATTAATTCGTAACAGAAAATCGTGATTTCTGAAAAAAGTGTAAAATGGAAATAGTGCGTTTTGAAATGTCGCTCCTCAATTGTAGTCAATTTACATTGTACATAAATATAGTTAGATATCAGCTGTTATTACTTAAAAATGTATAATCAGAAATATATTGGGACAATTCATTTTATAGCGCATTTGATATAGATAACATCCCTTAGGTAATCTGTTACTAATGTGTAAATCAAAATTAACTATTGAACTGTGACTACCTACTACATCCATTTATCATTATACATGATGTAAGATTATGACACGGTCCCTACCCTGATTTCGCTTAATTTCTACGCGCATGATGTTAAACAGACAATAAAGTACAATGTACATCGCCACCTGGCATTCATATTTTAGAGGGTTTCCACTGGACCGTTCCCGTGTACATGCACGTTTATCAACACGCACGTATGTACGCTTGGACATACACGTTCTTCATGAAAAATACTCAAGTAAGCACGGTAATTGGTAAGCACTTAATTTTAGAGATAAATTAACTTACTATGATTTGGCTCGAATCTATAGTGTAAATACACTTTAATTAACTCTTAAAACAATATAATTTAATATTATAATAACATAACGCATTTTTAAGATTTTAAAATTGGTTACTGCTGCTATCGCTCAAGTAATACCGTTAAACACACAGAAATAGTTGAATTGGATCCAATTTCATGGTACCCTGGTTATAGGTGTGGTAAGAACGTATAAACTTTCTGGTATACCACAAGCTTACCAAGTAATGTATACCAACCAATCACAGAGAAGCATTTTTATACACGTACACGTAGCTATGCAGTGGAAACCCGTCTTTAAATGCAACCGCCTGATACTCGTTCACACATACGCGGTTCGCGTTCAATCGCATCATGTCGCGGTTCGACCGCTGCGGCTCAACCGCTATGTGTGGCCCCAGCCTTAAGCGATCAACACCACAGACTATATGAAAATATAGTCTGTGTCAACACTATCGAGTATCGGTGTCTCGCCATTTTCTAATAGTGCACAACAATTTATTAAAACATTTGAGCTCAGGGCTGAATCAAGGAGAGGTACTAATCGGAGTACTTGCCTTGGAAGTTTTGGTCGTAGTCGCTAATTTATCAAATAATAAGTGGATTATAACAGTTTTTATTCGTTATATAATAAATATTATAATAAAAATTACAATTATCATTTGATTCTACCTATGAATAACTCTTTTTCTTAGGTATATGAATTATTTGTGTGTACCTATCACTAATTTTTTTTTTTTGTCTGTGTACACGAGAACGTGTCGAAATAATGCTTCACTTTCAAACTTTGGGGGTGGTTTCCGATAGCAAAATAAATCTAGTTGGTGCAAATGGAAGGTCATTTTTTTGAAATTCTCAATAGTTTTCAAAAGCGTCGAGAAAAACCAAAAAAAAAAAAATTAAGGAATTAAGGAATTTTTACACAAAACCAATTTTCGACCAAATCGATTTTTTTATATGGTTGTTATTCAAAAACTAACCATTGTAAATACTTGAAATTTTCACCAAATGTTTATGTCAGTGTTATCTATATACAATTAAATTTTCAAAAATGTTTGACTTTTTTTGAGTTATTTATAGACCACTGAAATTTTTGATTTTTTTGAGAAAATTTTTTTTGAAGTGTTGATAAAAATTTTTTAGATGACCAAAGAGTTTTGAAAATTTAATACAAGGTTCCTTATGAGTTGTTCTTATTGTAGCTAAAAAAAATTTTAAATCGTTAGACACAATTTTTTTTATAAGCGTTTATAGTTCAAATTTTTACGAAATCTGTCGAAAACGCTAAACTTTGCAAGTAATTTTGAAGTTGAAAAATCAACACAAATACAACACTAATTTTTCCATAAGTTTTTCTTCAAGTATCTATAGAGAAAACTCGATGCATCATAATAGGAAAAGTTTTAAGTGCGTTTGATTTTTAAATTTTTACGAAATAGTGTAACGATAACGATTTATCCTCAAACGATTTTAATTATTTGTTATTATTCAAAAAGTATAAGTCGTAGATACATGAACATTTTACCAGTTATTTAGATTGGCGTTTTCTTTACGTGATTTAATTTTCAGAATATTTTGACTTTTTTTGAGCTATTTATTGACGAATGAAATTTTCAATTTTTCTAAAAAAATATTTAAAATAATTTTTTTGGCCCTATCAAAATACTTGAAAATTTAATACAAAGTTCCTCATAAGTTATTCTTATAGTAATTAAAAAATTATAAGAATACATAGGCACAATTTTAGCATTTGAAGTTCAAATTTGACGATAATTCGTCAAAATCATGAATATTTGCAAATTATTTTGTAGGTATATAATTCATAAAATTTTTAGCTAAGAGTTGAACTTTCAATACGAGATTTTTCATAAGTTCAGCTTATAATAATTATAAAAGAACTTAAATTCTGGTGTATTCGAACCATTTAAATATAAACCCCCTTTTTCACCAACCACTGGAAATTATATCCTAGGCTGACAAATCATCTCCGTTCAGAATCGTTTTCCATATACAATGATAACTATCATTGGATTCAAATTTAACACTCCTATAATATATAATAATGATCCACAAGGCATCTAATGTACAGCAGAGTGGTACCCACTTGCCCGCTTTTTTTAATTTCAATTATACATCGAAAAGAACCTAACAGTCACTCAGTGCCGTATCCAGGGGGGGGGGCTTTTGGGCTTAAGCCCACCCCGAAATCTTTTATTTTAAATAGTATGTGTATATGACGTATGTTTTTAAATTATTTCCTATTTTCATATAGAGTTAAATATGAATACTTAAGCCCACCACGAAAACAAATCCTGGGTACGGCACTGCAGTCAATATACCTATATAATATGTGTTAATACATATACGTAACATTATACGTATTTATGTTAACTTCTGTATTATAACTATTACTATAAAGTGTCTTTTCGAGTACAGTGTATATAAAAAACACTTAAAATGTTATGTATCGTAATATAAACTTAAAAAAAAATTGATGTAGTGCTCATACTTAACATTAATTATAATATAACAATATACACAATAATTATTTACCAAGTGAAAATGAATCCAAAGGTCTAATATTAATTTCTGCAGTAAAAGAAATAATAATTTTGTAGTTGTCACATGATATACTTCACAGTTTCACACCCTACTACAGAGATGTAATTCTGAATCACATTTCCGGACATTTCTGTAGATAATCCTACTTCAAAAACCGGTTCATCAACAACGCGTAACGCGTTAGATGAATTCTTGTCGGTCGTTCTCAATAATTATCCCGCAACCATTAAATCGGAATCCTTTTACAATATGATAATAATAATAAAAGTAACGTTACTCGGTCCTATTGTATGTAGTATAAAACAGTCAATTGGTACTTAGCTACACAACTTCCACCAATATAAAAGTACATGACATGTGTAGTGTATACGTATACCTACCTCATATATAGAATTTATATGTACGTATTATGTATTATGTGTATGTAAACGAAGTGATTAATACGCGGAATGTATACACGATATTCCTAACCTAACCTATAAAATCCCAAGAAAAGTATATACCTAATATACAACACATGACTATAATAACTATTGCGTCATACACAAATCCATATTAATTCGGTTGAGCGTTTAAAAACAATTTTAAAAGGGTGATGAAATGGCGGAAACAGATAAGTCAAGTGGGAGGCTCGATAGCCTTTTAAAATTATGTAAAATAATTTTTAAAAAAATAGTCCTAATAGGATTTATGAAGTTTTAACTTCACATCTATTACCTCAGGGGCGTCATTTAAGGGAAGAGTATGAAGGTCATTGTGTGCGATTAGGCACACCTTACTTTTAAATTAGTTCCGATTGGTCTACACCCTTGCTGAGATAATGCACAATTAATATGATTAAAACTAAATTGTATTTTAATTTTTATACTGACATGTATCAATATTTGTAAATTTATATATACTAGCTGTCAATCATGTTTACACATTTTAATTACATTAGTTATAAATTGTAATCAAATATCGTTCTATCAATTAATTAAGTAATAAGTACATTGATATACCCAGTGGCGCCGACTAATATTTTTTATTGTCTGGTCAACAATCAAAAATGTTTAAGACCACCACCCCAATTTCATTCACAATATTATCGTGGGTGATGTTGCCCACCAATCCCCATATAATGAAAAGATATTTAATAGTATATTCATACTTCTACTATCTGGTAATATATTATAATAAGTTAAATATATATATTTTAAAAATCTTTATTATTATTTAACAACTACTACAATTTACAATATATTAAAATATTAAATAATTAATAAGTTAAGGCTTTAGTTAAAACTAACGATCTACTTGCAAAATTGTCAATTACTTTTTCTGTGTCAACTCCGATATCCGTTTCACATGATATGATCATGAGATCTTCAAGACGATTTTGTGTCATAGTGGACCTTAATCTTGATTTTACTATTTTAAGCTTCGAAAATGATCGTTCAGGAGAGGCACTTGATATAGGAAGAGTTACACCAATTTTCAATACAATAAATAAATTGGGAAACACACTTACTAATCCAGTTTTTATAAATATATCAAACATTTTAATAATACTCATACTATCTTGTAGGTTTTTTGAAGTGATAATTTTAGATTCAACCTCATTTTCATCATCCTCAGATTTATCAGATTCGTCATTAGATTCTTCAAATAATATTTGTGGATGTAAATACTCAGGCATAACT
>VUJU01002699.1:0-33910 GCA_009835225.1 Aphis craccivora
TTATGTTATAATATAGATTATTAAAAGAAACTAATGTATTGGAATCTTGTACCAATATTATTACCTATGTGAAAATTGTAATAATATTACATGTTAGGTATGTACTATGTAGCCATATCGTACAAATTTATTGATTTAAATAAAATGCATATTTATTGTATGATACATATATTATGTACAAAAATGAAATTAGTAATACCTACAAACAATAAATATAAGGTACGAGTTTAAAGTGTTAATAAAAACTCAAATATACTACTGCCTATTGACCCAAGGACCCTTAAGCATGATGCAGAGAAGATACAATATATACAATACAAGATGCCATTTTCTCAATTATTGTAAAAACTAAAATACAAACAATTTTATTATTTTTAATATTAGATGAGCTAAGGACAGACAAATTTAATATTATCTTAATCGGGTGTGATGAACATAAAAATTTGTTAACCAAAAATATTATTATTTTTTATTTACAATTAAGAATACTTTTTTGTATGTGATACAGAAAACGCAAAACGAGAAAAAATAAAAAACAAAAAAATTTAGCAAAGCAGTCTAAACTCTTATAATTCTGTACATAACATTGTTAAATATGTAACTATATAATAAAAATTCCATAATTGAAACTATTTTAAATGTTACCTAATTGAATTGAATAATTACTTTAAAATAATTCTTAAGTGGTTAGTATTTTAAATTTTGAAGTAATAATATCAAAAACGACAAAAATGTATATAATTTTTGATATTTTACATTATAAACAATGTATTCACAATATAATAATCGGCAGCCGGGCGAATGGTGGCGATACCTGCAGGAGACATTTCTACTACCAAACTACCGGGATAATTTGCGACCGGAATATTTACTAGTGGTGTCACCTTATTTTCTCTACATCGTGGCTACAACGTTAACTCGCCAAGTAAACACAAGACAATATAATTTATTAAATATTAATTTAATCCATTTTAAAACCATTTAGTACGTAATTACGTAATTTCAGCCACTATAGTGTTAATGTGTTATATACCTGCTTTTATTGTATAAAGTGTACTGTTTTACCTACGTTTTACAGTTTTACACGTTTAAACGTCGCACTCGCGTCGTGTTCACGTGAAATCGTATTATCTCGCGTGTCACTTATTGTTAATGTGCAAAATTCAATATTATAATACCTATTATTACTTAATTTATTGGTAACTGCAGCCAACTGGTAAGTATAAGTACCTAATACATAATAGGTATATTAAATACTATTATTATAATATTTAAAGTTTTATATTACCTACTCGATGTTGGTCTGGCATTATTATAATTTGTAGTTAATACATGGGGCCCAGTAAGTTGTTTTTTATGGTCCCTAATTTGAGCTCTGGTTAATATTTTTTTCAACTTCTCTTGTATTTGATAATTATAAGTATCAATTTTTTAATATTACCTACAATAATAGTACAATCGCCGAATAATCTGTAGGTATATTATTTATTAGTATAATTAAAATATTAACCTTTTACATAGGTATAGGTAGGTATTAAATATTATCAAATTTCAGATCACTTTTTAATTTTAAAAACAAAATACTACTCTACTTTTATTTATGTTTTGTAATTTTAACCAACGTCATAAATAATTTAAATGAAAAATTAATGTGTCGTCAAATATTAAAAGTCAAAGATCTAAGAGAAGAAAGTTGAACGCAGAATTAAGTTTAATTCAAAACATTTATGCAAATGAGATATCCAATGAAGTTATTGAGGAAATTCCTGTATTTAATGATGATATAACACAAATACCTTCGTCATCAACTTGTATTCAACAGCCAATAGCTGAAACTCATCAAAACAATCCTGTTCTTCTAGATACTAGCATAGTAGCATTGAAAATTCTTCCCTTTATTCAACTTCATTCAACAAAAATATTAGACAATCATCTTCCTCAATTTCTTCTGATGACCCGTCTGTAAATATTTTTTTATTTTATAAACATTTTTTTTCAACTTCTAATGTAAATGTTTCTAATGATACTAATAAAGATGCTTGTTTCATAAATAGTTTAAGTCTTTGGACGTTAGAGTGTAATGTTCCTCAAATTACATAGAATAAGTTGCTTAAATTAATGAAAGGATATGAAGTCATTCATACCAAAAATTTTCCTCTAGATAGTCGGACTCTTTTAAAAACACCAAAATCAAATAACAATCAAATCCGTATTGTTGAACCGAATCATTATTATCATTTTTGTTTAGCTCAACAAATCGACGATTTTCCCCTCAAAATATAAATGAAATAAAAGTTGTTATAGGTATAGATGGTTTACCCATAGCAAAAAGTTGTAATAATCAACTGTGGTCAATTTTAGCATACATAGTTAGTTCAGAAATTAAAAAAACTGTCTTTCCTGTCGGCATTTATTATGGAAAATCTAAACCCAATGACAGTAATGATTTTCTAGAAGATTTTGTTGTAGAAGCCAAAGCACTTTTGACTAATGGAATTGATGTGCATGGTCATAATAAACAATTTTAATTCATGCTTTTGTTTGTGATGCTCCGGCTAGATCATATATTTTGAAAATTAAATGGCATTCTGGGTATTTTTCTTACACTCGATGTCTTTACGAAGGAGATAATTGTGAGTCTAAAGTTTGCTTTCCATACTGCAACAACAAATCGGTAGAAAGAACTCATGATATGTATGTAAATATGATAAATGAGGAACATCATGTCGGAAAAACAACTTCTAAGCTCACTGAATTACCTGGCATTGATTTGATTCGAAATTTCCCATTAGATTATATGCATCTTGTTAATTTAGGTATAGTCAAAAAACTTATTCAGTTGTGGTTGTTCAAAGGACCATTAAATGTTCGTTTACCAGGCCACAGTATAAATACATTATCTACTGCACTACTTGCCATTCAGTCCTGCATTTCTTCAGATTTTGTTAGAAAAACTCGTTTAGTACAAGAAGTTAGTCGATGGAAGGCAACAGAATTAAGATTATTTATTTCATATGTTGATCCAATTGTACTCAAAGATTTAATTTCTTCAGATGGATATACCAATTTTATCTCTTTACATGTTGCCATGTTAATTTTACTTAGTTCTAATCATCAGAATTTTTTAAATTATGCTAGGGAGTTATTAGAATACTTTGTTAAGACATTTGAACGGATTTATGGAAGCAAACATTGTTCTTATAATGTACATGCATTACTTCATATATGTGGCGATTATGACTATTATGGACCACTTGATGAATGCTCTGCCTTTATATTTGAAAATTACATGAAAACTTTAAAATCAAAAATACGCAAACATGTGTCGTATAATGTATAAACTAGCTATTATATTACTCGTTTTATTATTGTTTTTAATATAAATATAAATATATTTTTAGCGAATAAGTTATTTGCTAAGTAGGTCGGCAGTGCCTAGGAAGCAAATGTGCTGAGGCAACACAAAAATTGTATTATATAGGTAACGCCGCCAAAAAA
Organism: Aphis craccivora; assembly: GCA_009835225.1. Lineage (NCBI taxonomy): Eukaryota > Metazoa > Arthropoda > Insecta > Hemiptera > Aphididae > Aphis > Aphis craccivora. The sequence goes on from VUJU01002699.1 coordinate 3,499, forward strand.
CAAGAGTCTTGGTCAATCCGTGTTCGTCGAGGTATCCGACGAAACACATAAAGGCTACACGAGCGTTTGTGTTTGTTTTGTTTTAATAAATTGTGTTTCCGACCAATGTTTGCGTTTTTGTTTGAGTAGCCACACGATTCTATTGTATCCTTTCAATCCGATCTGAAACCAGTTGATTTGTGGTCGTTGAGGATTGAAGGCCTAAACAGTAAGGTAGATGTATATCATACCGAAAGGTGGGTATACGACACATGAAAATCCTCTTGAACAAATTATTAATAGGTATTCAGAAATGTATAATAAGCAACAACCGACATCATTACAATGCTCCACACAAAATTATAAATTATCTGTGCCTCATAAATCTGGACCATTACTTGAAAATATTAGTCTCATCTTATCTCAGTTCAAAAAGTTTACAACTAATAATACAACATTAAACATTTCAAATAATTCTGATTGTTATATTTTGAACAAAAGCAATGATGTTTTCAAATGTTTTAATTTTGTAAATACCCATGATGACAATGTTGTAATAATTGGTAGAATCTTTAAAAAAAAAACATAAATTTTACAAAAAACCAGTCGAGTCATCTATATTTAATATTAACATAGTTAAGAGTCTTTCTAAAAATTTAACTTTTTTAAATAGTTCAGAAATTGATTGCAAAATAATGTTATTGAATCACTGTAATTCTTCAATTGCTTTACCAGTTATTCATACTAAGTCAAAAATTAATTGCTTATTATATAAGTAAAGTTATTACTATGTAAGACATGGTCGTACTTTTATTATTTATTTTAGTTTAACTAGCTACAATCTAATGAGTCCTATACCTAGAATATTTTTATTGATTTTTTCAAATTTTTTGTTTTATCATAATAATAATAGGTATACGTGTAAATAATGTAAATTTATATGTGCAATGTATATAATATCTATTCTTAATTTATTATAACAAACAAATTTATTTATATGTCTAACACTATTTTATTATTTTTCTAGTTTTTTTTTTTCAACTTAATTATAAGTAAAAATAAACTATGATGTGGTTTGTTGTTCATTTTTTTAATGATGAATCAGTAGAAACAGTCCCTGACACTTGGCTAAAAAAATAAATGTGCTTGGCCAAATGATAAAAAACAAACTAAAAGATACATTGAAAAAAGAGCTATTCCTAACCAGTTAAAATTTTCATGGTTGCCTGCACGAAAGCTTGGAAATGCCTATAGTAAGTATTGTTAAATATCCTATTAATTGTATTACTGATTTAAAAATTATCTAATTTTATCTTTAAAAAAATCTTTATTTAATCTTAACCTAATTGTTAATTTAAATTAATGTTCATAGGTAGTTTGGAATCAGCTCGTGCTAAATGTAAATTGGCCCAATATTTATCTGACTTATCAGCAACTGAAGAATTGCATTTAACCAAAAGTAATGAAAATTGTGTATCCAAAAACAAAAATTATAAATCCAAGAGAATTTCAAGTACTTCTACATTGAAATCTACGGGTTCTTATCCAAATTTTCAGTTAAATTTGTAAATATGCTAAGTAAATAAATACTTTTATAATTTTTATTTTTATTTTAAACTAACTTCCTAGGTTAGCTTAGTATATGTACACTTTTTTATTTACATTTTATTCGCATTTTATTTTAACTATATAATATACATATTTAATAACCCATTGTTATACAATAGTGAAAAAAAATATTGATATCAAGATGATAGGTATAACAAATTATTATTTTTCAACTTATTAAGTATTATATTTGCTAGGTTTAAATAAAAAATTTAAGATGCTTGTCTCAAATAACTCAAGTGATGAATCATCTAATGAAGAAACATTTTAAGATTCTGAAAAAAATCCGGAGTATGTTTTAACTCCGCATGTTAAAGAAAACAGTAAGTTCAACAAATCTATCTAGTCATAAAATATTTTATAATAAATAAAAACTACAGTGCAAAAGTCCTATTTTGATATCTAAATTTGTTTTTTCTGAATTGCTTGATTAAATTAATTTAGTTGTCAAAACACCATTTATTTTGTTCATTGAATAACACTCATTAATACAAAAACTATTAAAATCATAAACTAATAAAATTGATTTAATTAAAGTTTATATTTTTACAATCATTGATTATCAATGTATGGTTTTTTTTCTTGTAGGTGATAAATTAATATTATCAAGTCCACTTTTAGAAGTAAACATTCCATCAACTGGCATTGATAAGTCTGTTTCCTATGTTTAGTCACCAATTGGAAAAATAATGGTTGAAAATATAGATGATAGTTTAGAAAAAGAATTAAGAAGACCTATAAGCAATGAACCTATTATGCCAAGTAATGATAACAATAATGGTTGTGTTTTTTTTTTGTTTGTATATTTCAATGATCTAACTTGAGATGCAGTTTATGACACTATATCAGTTTCTTCTTATATTCAATCTCCTATTGGATAAGTAAGAGTAGAAAATGTCAAATCTATTTCAGAACCACGATTTTATAAAAATACCAATAAATCAAATGCTAAAAGATCATTGAACTTTGAACCCGTGTCAAGTGAGGAAATATAATAATTCTCAGATTAACTTTGTAGTTATGTGTTATTAAATTAAGTGATATTTTATCTTGTTGATTATAGTTGTATTAATTATTGGAACAGTTGATTATAATATCAACTATATAATATCTAATCTATTAATCTAATGTTTATTTTAATGAGTTCTTTTATTTGAATTTATCTTTTTTTATAAATATTTAATTTTGTTTTATGGTTTCAAGGTAAACTTTTCATGCATTCTTCAAAAGAGTTTGATACAAATAAAACACCATTGATGTCTAACACTGATAAGTTCACTTATCAATTTACTATACATAAATTAGAACTATTATTTGTCATTAATTATTAATCAATAACTAGTTCATTTAAGTCAATAAAAATTGTTTTTCATATCTTAGAATTTCAAGCTTTTGTTATAAGTTCACTTACTAAACTTAAGTTTGAAATCAGTAGTATGAGTTCTACTATTCATGCAAATCATATAGCCTCTGAATCATTTAATAAAAATGTTGGACATTCAACTTCTTTAAATTTGTCAAATAACATTCAACAGTCACTGGATATAAGTGAAATGTTTCCATAAATACAGAACACCAATTAAAAATCTTTGATGAAAAGTTAAAGTCAAACAATGATTTTAAATTAAATGTGGTATGATTAATTGGTATTTGATACCATAGAATTTATGATATGATAGTTGATTATTTTATTGTTTTTTTTTTTTTTTTTTGTGTAGATGGCCAAATTGTCTTTATTTGTTGGGATTGAAAATGTTGGCGATAGTGTACGACGCTTAATGTCAAGAATGTTTTCTGATGAATTGCTTCAAAATTATTCTCTACTAGGGTTTAAGAAGAAGAATAGATTTTCTGATTTCTTGGTCTACCGTCTTATTTTAGGTTATTATAAATACATTACTAATATAATATATTACTAATTACTAAATGTATAACATTTCTATAATAATAATAATTTTTCAGATGTCATTAGAGTCAAACTAAAATTCAGTTCCACTCTTGACAAAAAAATTGATGTACCAATATCCATATGGCTCTCTCTTGCGAAATTTTGTATTAAAGATAAAAACAATTTAAATTTATAAGTAGTTCAAGTAATCGATGTTTTATTAAAACTTTATTATTTTTTTTATTTGTATAAATTAACAATTAGGTAAAAAGGTTTTTTACAGCTAGCAAAATTTGCTTTTCATATTGTTTAGTATACCTATTTTTAAGGAAATTTTCTTTTGATGAGTTATGACTATAATAATAATATTTATAATATTTATGATAATATAAATATATTTTTTTAACATACAAGAAGTATACAAATACCTTTGTATTCATTTATAGTTCCAACTAATGCTGTTTTGTTTTTATGAATATATTGCAATTATTATTAATATAATATATTTCTTATTTGTGTATTGAAATCTCAGTAGCTTTAGTATAGCATAGTGCTATTAGTTTTATAATATATTCTACCACTATGTGTATTCAAACTAAATATGAATATCATAATTCATTATTTAGTGTAAAGAACTTGTTTATAAAAATAGTAAAAACTAAAATATCTATTTCTGCAGAATGAATAAATTGTACACAACAAGTATTAAATAAATATTAACAACATTAATAATGTTGTTGCCTATAACAATCACTTTTCCTATTATTTATAATTATTTATTATTAATTGAGAAATTTAAAAATATATATTTTAAAATTAGTATTGATGTATAGTCAATAGTCATTATACATTTTTAATTATCTTTTAGTTTAAATCATATTTGATGATAATGATTATTTATTACTGAGTACGACATAGTTTTATAGATAGCAGGGAAAAACTAACTATGTATAATATACTTATAAATAATTTATTATGGTACTAAAAATTAAAATTATAATATTATATAATTTTACCAAAAGGTTATAATTGACTTGTTAAAATCTTTTTTTTAAATTATAATCTCATATTTTGATGAAATTGGTAGAATGTTAAAAATATTTTATTTGAGTTTTTAAAAAATATTTATATAAAGTTCTGAAAATATTTAACTTGAATAAATAATATTTTATTAAAGTTAAAAAGTTGGCCAAAAAAGCAAGATTAAACATTCATAGAAAGTGTGAATAATGTTATTTTACAGAGAATAACTTTTAAAGAGAATATTGATATTAAATATAAAACTTTTCTATAACCTTATTAAAATATGAATTTGCTGTCARGGTATATATTATTTACCCACTCTTTATCCCCTTAATATAATATATAATATTATGTGACTGTATATATTTTTATTTTTATTTTATATTATTGATAAAAAATTATGTATTCAAATGTCCAACCACCCCACCCCCCAAATAAAATCTTCATAATTATGCCTAGACGTTATAAACTACCGTTAACAACGCCACTGAATGTGTGTGTCTGCGTAAGCCATTTAATAAATTATTAAAATTAACATTCAACATACAATTCACAAAAAAATGTTTAAGTGTCCCCCCGGAACTGAAAGACTTAAATTAAAGGGGACGCATAATCTTACCTTAAATAAGAAGGTTTACTCTGTCCCCATCCACCCCCCTTCACTTTAACCACTGTGGTGCTTCTAACAATTATTTTCTAACTTCTAACTTCTAGCTTTCACAATTGTATTTTCTAAAGAATATAGTGTATAGCTACATAATCCAATAATGATATTATATATTTTTCGTTACAATATTTAAAAAAAAAATAAAAAAATATTTTTTTTCAGGAAACTGATATTTATAGTCTATAATTTTTATCTAAAAATTGTATATAAAATGTTTAATATACATGCAATTTTAATTGATATGACGTTAAATTTTATATACCTATTATATATTATTTTATTTTATTTTTATTATTATTATTTTATATTATAAATACATATAATAAATATTAATATACAATAGGTATTATATATATTTATAATTGTTATATTTTTTGTTTAATGGAATCAGAACTAAGTTAATAGATATATTTAATTTTAATATGTACATTATATGTTTGAAATTTTAAATTCAAAATATTGTAAGTAATACTTTATTATTAAATATTAGGTATCTGGTATAGTAGGTAGGTACCATATGAATTATATTTTTCTTGACAAATGTCATATAAAATAGGTAGGTATATAAAACTTTTTAAATGTAGGTACTATAATAAAATATTTATTATAACATGACAATAAAAATACCTAATATTTAAAATAATTAATTTTATTTTTATTTTTGTCTTACTGTAGTGAAAGTATTTCATTGATAGAATTATTAAATTTTACTTTTTGTTGAAATCATGCTCAAATTTGTATCTTGTGTTTACAGAAACAATTGAAAATTCTTTTAGTATCTACTGCTATTAATCCAATTAATTTACCATCAATAATTTATTAATATATTGTTATTTATTACCAATAAATCATTTAGGTAGGTTTATTTAGTAGGTAACTCACTTATAATTTATTATTTATTTTTCTATGATGACAATTAAAAAAGTGTATGTTAAATAATAAAAAAACTTAGTATTTAGTTATAAATAGCAATATAGCATTAGGTGATAAATGCTAGTAAAAAGTAATAATAAAATAATAAATTTATTATTCTATGATGCAAAAAAGTAAATGCATATTTTTAGTATCGTATATATTTTGTTTTTAATTTTTAAATAGTGTATTGAGAAAACAGGAAAAAGTTTCATAAAAGTTTATACCTAAAAATAATCAAACAAAATATATTAACTTTCATTTAATATTTATAATCCATAATTTCATGTTTTCAACCATTTATTAAATAACATTCAAATTATTATTATTTTAATAATAATCATATAGGTGATAAATAACTGATAAGTAGGTACCTACATTTATTTCTTTATGTAGATCCCTATAAAAACATAAATTTTACATTGATGACCTTGTGGCAGTAAAACGTTTATAATATAATAACCCTGCATGGTAAATATTAAAACAAAAATTATTGATGTAAGAGATTAATACCTACTAATTTGTTATTATTTATAAAACAGCAGGAATTATCATAATCCTAAAAATGGAGTAAAATTATGCAATTTGTAATGCTATCTCGGGAGGAATTGATAAGATCGGTCACCACTCACCACACGGTTTTAGATAATAATAATTAATACACGGTTTGTAACATATTATAAAGTATATTAATATTATCTTAAATCATGGGTCGCCCATTTCTACAGTGTTGTAGCTAGTAGGAAGCGTCCCGTATTTTCGTGTATATTATGGTATTTGGCATGAGCAACTCAGAATGGTTCCTGTTAAGTAGCACTGTCTAGTAGAAGTGAAATAAAAAAATGGTAAGAAATAAGAATGTTTCAAAGTGTTTTTTAATTGTCTTGGTAGTTTCTAACAATGCAATTAACAATTATTATACTCTATCGCCGTCGTTGTTTATGGGCCTATAGTACATTGATCTTATCATATTAAGTTAATATGACTATTAACATACGCGGACGCGGATGGCAAAACGTCTTATCCCAATTCACGTGTTTAATGTTTAATTTTTAATGCCTAGGTGTATATAATATATCGTATTTCACATACTTCTAGCCATTAATTATAAGTTATATTGAGGTTATATGATTATCAGGAATATCATGTAGTTTTTCGTTATTTTTACAAGTCGAAGTTTAAACATTTATTTACTTCATGTATAAATTACTTTTAACATCGTGTATAATATTTAAATTTATTAAATATAGGTAGGTACTATCAATTTTTTATACAAATCTTAATGTATTATATGTCCAATGTTCATGTTATAGATAAACATGGATGAGTCAAACAATATCGAACAAGTTAAACATGAAGAGGTATCAGCAATTTACAAGTAAGAATGCATCACAATAATTAATTAACGATTTTTATTGACCTTATTTACCTTTTTTATATAGTAGAGAACTAAAATATTGTAATACCTAGGTATAATAAAAAACATTTTTACATTTCAATTTTATTAATGGATGGTCAATTGATTATTATGTAGAATGCATGTTGATGCATGATTAATTTTGGATTAATATATTAAAATAATATAGTATTGATATATTTTACAAACTATATAAGTACCTATTTTTTCTTTGTAGAATATTTCAAAAAATATATTTGAAAGCACCTCCTATTTTAAAGAATTTATCAGATAGTTCTGTAGCTATTGATTATACAGAATTCGTACGAGAACAAATAGATTTTAAGAAAAGTATAATATCATTTTTCTATTTTATTTTAATGTTTGTATTATGTATAATAAATATTTATTTTATTTTAAGTTGATAAAAAATTTAAAAATGGAGAATATTGTTCCATTACTGATGCAATAAAAGATATAAGGACAGTATTTTTAAATTGCTATTCGTTTTATGGTACTAAAAGTGTTCATACTAAAAAAACATTAAAAATTGAAAAATTATTGGAAGAAAAAATTAGTTATCTTGACAAGTAATAATTTTTCATTTATTTTTTATTCTATTTTTAAAAAGTAATAAATAATTTCTTTTTAGGAATTATAAATCACTGGCTAATGTTCAACTTACTTTAGATTTACTAAACATAGAGAGAAAACTTAATTCTAAATTTAGATGTCCAAAAGGTATGTTATTAATTTATTAATTAGATTACACATTACTTCAAAATGAATGAAATAAAAATAAATGAAAATAAAATAAATGAATGTATGAAATATTATATTTAGATTGTTATGATTCAGTATTATTAAGAACTGTTGCACGTTGTCGCCCTGCACGATTAAAAAAGTATCGTAAAAAATTGTCTACCACACTCACCACTGATAAAGATAATGCACATATTTTAGAAAAAAATATATTATCTTGGGAAAATGAATTTCATTTTAATGATATATTTCATCGATATATCAGTTCAATGTGGGAGGTTAGTATATAATTATTAATATCAGTTAAACATGTATTTTACATTAATTTTGAATAAATTTCCTTAATGTTTTAGCTACCTGAAATAGGTAATTTTGTTGCTATTTTATTTAAAAAACTTGATCTTGATATTATTAACCAAGGAGAAATTGAAAGAATGTTTTTAATACCTAAAGAATCTACAACTATGGGTAAAATCATGACAACTCTTTTAATGCCAGTAAAAAAAACTAAGTTTGTTGGTCAAGTAATGCCATATAAGGTTTGGTCTAAAAAACTTTCAAGAAATGTATCAGACTGGTGTAAAGTATACCAAGCAAAAAATAAAAATAAAATCATCGTTAGTATTATATTTTTTACTTTTAAACAATTTTGTTTTAATATGTATGAATATGTATGTCATATGTGGTTTAAAAATTAAAAATAAATTTATTTCAGGTAATGAATTTACTTGGTATCCATCCTGATTTTTGGGCTATTGTAAATGAAAAAAATCCTTTGGTCGAAAAAGACTATAGTGAACTCTCATATTTTATGAAAGTTTGGCTTGTAAAAGGACTTTGTGATTATGTTACTGTAAGTTTAATACCTTATAAATTTAATATATTAAAATAATTATAAGGTATTTATCTATATTTATTTTAGATTAAATTTAAAAGTATAAATGATATTATTACAAACTGTAATGAAAGACAATGTACTATATGGAAAAACGATTTAGAAACCGAAGAATATTTCTTTTTTGATTCAATGCCAGATTTAAGGATATATTATTATAACAATCCATATGATGAAGTAATAATTTTAGTATTATAATTTATATTATTTAAAAAAAAAATTATTGTTTATAAATTAATTTGTTTATTTTTAAGCCAAGTCTTGAATTTTTCAAATCTGTAAAAACTGATAAAGAAATAATTAAAGCTGAAGATAATCTACCTATGAATGGTAAGTACATTTCTTCAAACTTTTTTATTAATAATTTATATATAATTAAACATATATTTCAAGGTTTTTCTGGGAGTTATTGTACAATTCAAAAAGAAAAATGTTTTAAGCTAATTGCTGATTCGGTAGAAAGTCTCCGGGCTTTTCTTAATGAATTGAATATGAAAAGAACATCTGTACCTGAAAAATTGATAAGCACTCTAGAGAATTTTATTACAAAAATTGAATCAGAAGAACATAATTTAATTGTCTTGAACAATGATTCTAAAATAAAAATATTTAAGGACTATAAATCATATCCAGATAGAATTCAAAAGGATAAAGATAATATATTACTTTGGCAAGAAAAAGATTCAAAGTCAACATCTCAAGGTAATATATCTTTTAGATTCTGTGTAAATCAATGAATGTATTGATTTTATGATTAGGTGTGCTTATTAAGCCAATAATAAAATTTAATACTTATTTTTACTTAATTATTCTTGTTAATTTAAAATCACAAATTTTAAAATACTTTGTTCAAAATAAAATTAGTACTTAGTTGTCAGTTTGTGATGATGTCAACTAGCTTCCCTCACCGTACCTAGTTGACCTCATAGCTAAATGGCATGGAATAAAGCCATATCCTTACCTATAATTTAGCTGACAGTACTAATCTAATTTTGAATTAAGTAATGAAACAACAGATTTTTTTCTTTAGTAAAAGTTTATGGAAAATTTTGAATCGAAACATAAATATTCGTATTATACAAAAAGTCTATACAACTTTTCATTTAATAAACATATTTAAGTTTATTTAATTTTCTTTTCATGTATAATATTTAAATGATCTTTTTTTTTTTTTTTTTAATAGTCATTAATAATAATATACTACTTATAATAATAACTCATTGTATGTGTTGATTGATTTGATTTTCGATTTTCCAATCATATAAGTGTTATTATACATACATTATATTCTGGCAAATTGTCAATTTGTGTTAAGTAATTTAAAATTATTTTGTGTCAAATCAGAAAATTGTATCTTTGATTAGTGGGAAATGAATAGTATTTTGTTAATTAGTGTACATAGCAATATATTTTTATACCTGCAGGTACATTTTAAATAATAATAATATGTTCATTTTTTACTAACCATTCAATTAATATATTCACAATATAAAAGCCTCTTGATAGAAATATAGAACTTACTTCAACAGATTTTAACTGATTAACAAGTTAACCATATTATTTTAATTATAGAACATTTTAATATTTGTTTTATACTATCATCAAACATAAAAAATTTTAGAAATAAAAATATTCAATATTTTTTATTTTAACATTTTTAAATATTTATGTGTTTAAATTATTCCAAGTATTCCTAATTATATCAGATTTATTTATTTATTTAAATGAAAAATATGTTTTAGACATTATTCAATACTATTATTATTTTTTTTTTTTTTTAGCTCAGAGTAAAGAAATCATTTTACAGAAACGCACAAGACAATTAGTAAGAAAAAATTATAAAACTGAGGAGTATTATGAATCTGAAGAATATTGGACTGAAAACGAGGTTCAATGCATATCTGATTTTACTGATTCTGAAGACGAATGGGGTGCTATAAATCTGTCTAAAAATAATGTCAAACAACCACTGCAAACACCTGAACTTACTAAATTAGAAAAGCTATTGAAAGTAGAAGATAACGCGCCAAAACGCCGTAAAATTAAAGTGGTTGATACTAATAAGAAAGATAAATCTATCAAATCAATTGAATTATTAAAAACTCAAAATAAAAGAAAATGTAATAATAATTCTAATACAATTGTTAATCATAATCATAATAAAAGATTGATTAATTCCAAAAACATAGATAATGTTTGGAGTAATGAAAAAGTTGTATTGGTTGTTAGTGATGAAGAAGAAAACGAAAAACCACCTGTAAGCTTAATACCAGTAGAAATTATAACCTTAGATGAAGATATGCAGAATGATTGTGAAATTATTAATGATGATTTAGAAACATCTATTTCTACCTGTACTGAAAATAAAAATAGTAAAACCAATGAACAAATAAAATCTGCTGTTCTTTCAATTAAAGATGATGAACATGATGTTCAATTTATTTCAAAAACTGTAACACACAAGAGTTCATCTTCAAAAATTAAAAATCATTGTAATTTTAAAACTAAGTTAAATAAATCAGACAACTCACAAAACAGGCGAATAACACCTACTAATAATTTTAAATCACAAGCAATATCATCTATCACACAACAACTTTCACGTGATGTTACTATTATGCCAGTAAATGTTCATGTACCAAAAGGTATTGAAGTCACTATGGTTAAAACACCACAGAAAAAAATAAACTCCCATTTTAATTCAGCCAAAAGAATGTCAGCCCTGTCAAATAGTCATCTACCAAATAACTCTTCAATAATTAATGTGAAATGTAAAGTTATTCCAAAGTCAGATTTAAATGGTGAAGTTGAGTTTTATTTTAGACTACCCAATGGAAAAGAATATCCTGCCTCGCATGACCTTATCAATCAATACCTTAAAGAGCACAATAACCACTTGCCTGAATATTGGTTGATACCTTTACCAGAAGAAATTGCTAAATAGATATTAACTAAAAGAAAAATTTTCTTTATTTAACATAAACTTTTTCTCATGAACTCTATACATTTATTAGGACGTTTTGCAGTAAAATTAAAAATGTTAAAAGTTTTTTTTTTTTTTTTATTGTACCAATCTCATTTGGACTGTTATTTTATTGTTTATAATATTAGTTGAATAATATATTTTATTATTTTAATACAAAAAGAAACTGATACAATTTTATAATGATATAAGATATCAATAAATATCATAAATATTTGTGATGTTTATTATTACAAAGTCACATTTTGTGTATTTGTATTTTGATGTATACTATAAGTATGCAATTATAAGCTCCATATTAATAAATAACAATAATATACAACATCATAATTATTATACAAATTATATAATATATTAATATGTACAATGTTAGTAAAATATGCCTACTACAATACTATTGAATTATATATTACTAATAGTAATAAGAATAAATTAAATTAAAATTCATATTTACAATTAAAATGAAGTTTCTTTTGTGTAAAAGTTTTTTTCTATTTTTTCAAAGGACCCTACAACGTGGGCCCCGGGGACGTTGCCCTTTCTGGCCCCCCTTAATTCGGGTTTGCTCAATACTTTAAGGACCTGCAATTGTATATAATACACTTATGGCATTATAATAAATAATATATAATTCCTTATAAACTATTGTGAGTAAAAAAATACCTAATTCTTAAATACAAATATTTAGATTAGAGTCACATATAGCGGTTAAGCCATAGTGGTTCACAACATGACACAGTTGACTTTTCAACTGCGTAGATGTATGATAATATGCTTATCAGGTAGTTGCATTTAAAATCATATAATTTTAATTTTTTTTATGGTACAACTGCTGTGTCAACCACTATGTGTGGGCGTGTAACCCTAGCCTAAGGTGACTAATAACTGTATGTCCCACTGTCCCAACAAAAGTTATACATTTTGTATGTTAATATTCAATAGAATATTCGAATAAATACTTTTCAGTGGTACTTTTGGATTCTTGTTTTGACAATTTGAATTTCTGCGGGTAGAAAATATAAAATTAATAATATCACATCGTTGTTAACAACGTAAAACTGGTAAAACGTACACAATTATTATCAATTTATAATTACATGATAGGTGTGTGGCAACATTTTTGCCTATACAAGTACAATTCTATCCACCGCAGCTAGTTTGTTGTCAAATGTAATATTTATATTTTAAAATATCCACAATATTATATCCATAGGCGAAACTACAGGTCAGGCCATGACCACCCTAATACTGGCTGGATATCATAGACCATAGTATCATACAGAATTAGTTAGTAAAATTAAAAATAAAAAAACATGTTTATTAGTTATTACTTGGCCTGTCCTAATAAAATTGTCTAATTTCGTCTATGATTATACTTATGTAAAATTATAAATATTATTTGTTATTAATATCTATACATGAGTGTCGAGAACACTCTTAGTATTTTTTTGGCTAAGTTTAAATACAAAATGCCTTATGAGTTAGTCTTATAGAGATTCAAAAATCATAAGAATACATAGTCACAATTTTTTTATTAGGTAGCATTTGAAGTTTAAATATTGACAAAACTCCAAAATCATGCATAATATTTGAAAATTATTAATAATTAATAAATTACCTATTTTGTGGTTAATAATTTATAAAAAATATTGTATAAGTACCTAGTTAAGAGTTGAAAATTTAATACAAGATTTTCCATAAGATTGGCTTACAATAATAAATTATAAAAGACAAAAGCAGTTGGGAGTTGGCCAATTAAAAAAAAATTATCTTAAGTTTAAATTTTTACTAAATCCAAAATTCACACGTAAAATAGTAAAATAACGATTTACTATCAAATAATTTTAGATTTTTGTTATTGTTGAATAATTACTAGTCATTGAAACTTGAAACATACCTACACCAATTGTTTAAATTGGCATTGTCTGTACTTACAATATTTAATTTTGAGGTATTCAGATTGTTAAAATATAAACTACCTTTTTCACCACCCTATGGTAAATATATATCCTAGCTCCTAGGCTGACCAATCATCTCCGATCAGAATCGTTTTTTGTGTACACTGATGTCAATCATTGGATTCAAATTTAACACTCTTATAATATAATAGTAATCCAGGCGACATATATTGTACAGCCCCCCCCCCACTTGACCATGCTTTTTTATTTGATAAAGATTTTAAATGTTCATTTTTAAGTAGCTATAGATACAATATTAATGATTTAAATACATTTTTAAGTAATAAATCAATTATATTACCTATTATTAATTTATAAATATATTAATACAAATATGTATTATATTTTTTTTATTATTTTCTAACATCAGATTATTATTTCTATTTAATAATTATTTATTTCTGTGCTTAAGGAGGTTTCCAATTTCTGTAGGAAGCAAGAACACTATGTTTTATACTATACAACTGAATAATAACAGTGTCTTATGAAGTTAAAAAGTAAAGTACCTATCTAAAACTATTAAAACTGTTATCATGTTTATAACTAAACATATTATTATCATTAGTTGGTTAGTTTAATCAAACTAATAATTATAATTCAAGCTTGTGTACCTACCTATCATTGTAGATTGTTGACTAAAAATGTTTTACAATTCATGTCAATATTTCTTTCACAATAAATTGTATTCTAAAAAAAATCTTGAGTAATAGACCAGTGGTATAGAAACAGAGGCTACAATCAAAGCTTGTAAAACAAAGAGGTAGAGGGGCAAACATATCATTTCACACCCTCTTACCCCGATTCAAACAAAATATAGATAAAACTTCATAAATAACAAAATTAAATATTTAAATAGTATTCTAATGAATACTAATTATATTCTGATTGGTAAAAGTACTTATAATTTAAATTATAAAAAAATTACTTCAAGATTTCAGAGAACCTGTTGAAATCGATTATAATTTTGTTCAATATCATTATTATTATCATAATTTTGTTTCAAAGTTTAAGTATTTGTTGGTTTAATTTAATTTAATTTATCTATATGATTCAATAAGTTTGTTATGAAGGTGCTTAACTATTTTTCTATCCCTAGTTTAATAAGTTTTTTATTTTATTTTAGTTATTTCCAAAAAAAATATACAAAATACTGTAATTTAATAAATATAACATAATTTATATTGTTAAAAAAAATGCATAACAAATAAACTAGAACACTAAACAGGCTACCTACTAAGTACTATGTTATGGCACCCTTTTGGCTTCTGAGGTAGCCAGAATGAATTTGGTTTGCCAAAAGTGACTGAATTGTTCAAAATTTATACAATTTGTAAATCAAATATATAATACATTTTTGGAGTACACATAACAAATTTGGAACAAGTGTATTAGTGTCTCTAAATATGTCTAAAATTTAATAATAATATACTCGTACATATCACAATCACCTTGTCTTCACTCCAAAGACTTTAGAA
The DNA here is from genome assembly GCA_009835225.1 of Aphis craccivora. Classification (NCBI taxonomy): domain Eukaryota; kingdom Metazoa; phylum Arthropoda; class Insecta; order Hemiptera; family Aphididae; genus Aphis; species Aphis craccivora. The sequence goes on from VUJU01002699.1 coordinate 19,045, forward strand.
TTGGATCACGTAAAAAGTGTCATAAAAAGTAAAACTAATATAAATTTAAATTCAAAACCAGATAAAATTATACGCTCAACCTAACTCTCTCACACCATAGAAGAAGTGTATAAACAGCTTTATGAAAATTTTCATTTACATAATACTTAAATAAATACTAAATTAAGTATTACAAAAATATTATTTGGATTTTAAAATTGCTACTCAAATGTCAGTACTTCAATGTTTTTCAACGTGCCAAATTATTTACTGTGTCTTCCGCCTTGCATTAAATTTGCATAAAATTGATTCCAGAAAATTCAGCAAAATACTGTTTCACTTAATCATTATTATAATGTAGTTCAAGTCATCGGGTGAGCTACGGTTGGAAGACAAAAACAGTTAGACGGTGCATAAAACTATCATTTTAACCTCTAGAGCACTAGAGCTATACAGATACTTATTACGCCCAAAAAAAGTATATTTAACAGGTAGTAAATTTAACAAGTTACTTATGCCTCATTTTGAGAACGGAACTCAGCCATAATATACTTCCTAATCTAACTTGCTGTAATAATATTGCTCATATTACAAAGTTATATAAGTAATATATAATATATATTTATAAAGTAAAATAAAGTTATAAAATATAAAAATGTATTTATCAAGAAAATATCAAGTAACTATATAGTAAATATTTTGAAAATTGCATTGTGTGTAGTATATTTTAATAATATAATAAAAAGTTTCAAGTCGAACTTGAAGAGTTTTCAAAACATGAGAATTTGTATAAAATGTATTATAAGATAATTTTTTTTTGCATAAATATCTAATTTTATACAAATTTAAACTTTAAAATATGATTTTAAAAATGTTATATTTTTAAATAGCCTCAATTAAAACATGAAGAATCTTGTATAACATTTTCATGTTTTTTGATCAAACAAACATTTTTATCTATTTGTATAGAGTACAAAACAAATAAAAATCGAACATTTTAAATATTTATCAATTGCGCAGTCAAGATATATAGAAAATTAAATCATATAAGCTTTTAATTACAATTAATATCTAATTTGTTATTTGAATTAGAACAAAATAAAATTCCAGTTTTTCATAATTTTTTTTACAATATTTTTCCAGTTATTAAAAAAAATACTGGATATTTTCAACCCCTTTTACTACAAAAAAAAAAAAATTAAGTTAAAATACAAACGAATTTCACTAACTTCCAAAAGAAAACATAGGTCATAGATGAATATATTTTGGTTCAACAAAATGACGATAGAAAAATAAACATCAGAAAAATTTCTTATTCCATAGTTGCAACGTTTTTCAATTTTTTTTTTTTTTTTTTTTTGAAATACTTAAATTGTATTTGGAATATGATCTGTTTTAGACTGCCGACCAGTTATAGAATTATAAACTTTTTTTAATTCGATTCGGGTTTATTAAAATTATAGACTTGACTCTCTTATATATCTTGAAGTTTCGACTTTGGTTCGAATTGTTGAACTTAAAATAGTTCAACCCAACTCTCAAATATCAATCATATATATATATTATGAAATTGTTAGTTCTGTATTATTAAAATTATGAGTTAATAATAAATAATATTTTATTTAAGTTTTTAAGTAGGTACCCAATTACAGTGTTCATACCATCAAATTAAATTATTTAAGAAAACTAGTTGGTATTTGAGTTTTCTATACTAGAGTCTTGGTATTATACATTATACATAATTTTTTAACTTTAGTAATCACTAGGGAACGCATTTGGATTCATGTAAATGCATATATGTAATAAAATAAGCTTTTTGAAATCTGGTGAGAAATGTCCCCAAAGTAGATTATTCTTATTAAAATAACACTAATTGTACCTTGTACCTACATGGTATAATTTACATATTTCAACTTTTTACCTTATTTTGCATATTTGTAGTTTTAAAGAGCATATTTATATTAACACATATTTGTTTTATCTTATACTTTCACGTCCACAGCCACATAATATCGATAATATTACGACTGATCGTAAGAGTCAAAGATAGGATGACATATCCATATGAAAGAGCTGTGATCGACTAAATCTAATCAGTCGGTTCGTGCATTTGTGCGTATTATTTTGACGTGTAAGTTGGTACTTATCAGTTTTTATGTCTAATGCTTTTTGATATTTTAATTCGTAATTTTAAAATGTCTTAAATAAAAACACCAATTATTAGGAGTACCTAATTTACAGATGCACATAAACGAGCATAATAAAGGTATTTTTAAAACCAATTGTACAAATTTGTATTGAAAATTCCAATATCCCTGAAATTTCAATTAACGTGATTAAACAGTTTTTGATAAATCAATATTTATCATGTATCACACGAGAACAATTTAAAACTCAGAAAAATCAAATTAAAAAAATATAAAACAAAGTTTCATTTGTAATCTGAACGCGAATAAATTTGGAGCAAACGTTCAGAATGACAACCGAAAAAAGCAAGCCATATAGATACAACAATAAATTGCTCAACTTTTCGGTTGATAACTAATAATTTTATGACCTTTTACTGACATTTGTCACGGTAAGATATGTTGTTATTTTGCTACACCCTATATGATTAAATCAAATGAATCGATTAAATCATTTTATCCTAAAGTCGATCATATTATACGTGTGGCACATTAAATTTCATTGTGGTTTCCTAAGAAATAAGACATAAATTCCTGTAAATTGATGAACTCATTTCTAACACAAAACATTTTTTATGGCGTTTCCGAATTATGGCACCTAATCTTCTGGATCTAACCGCTATCTATAAAATATGATGGCTCATTATATTAATTATAAATATTATTGTCAGTAAAGCTATTAAATCTGTTTGATTTAACGATTTGCCATCATTTTAATTAGATTATATAGTTTTTACTTTACGTTTACATTTTAAATTATTTTAATTTAATTCTAATCACTAATTAAAATTGATAAAAACAACCTCAAATAAAATGGCGACTGATTATCTGTTATCGGCTTGCCGTCCAAAAGTGTCAACCCCCTGGTTCTAATACTGACCTAAAATCTATCTAATTAGTCTCAATGACACATTGGATGTCCTGAAATATTATCTACAATGAAACCTCTAAATACCGGATACTCTCTATCGCCGTAATTTTGTCCGTTATTTAGAGATGTCTACTATTCAGGAGGGAGGGTGGGATGGAGGGTAAATTTTTGAAAATAACTTGGATAAAATAATAATTACATATAATGTATAAAATTTATTATTTGTAAAATACCAAAATTTATAATGATGATATTTGTATATCTATGTATAAAGTAGTAAAATAGCTATAACCTAATCCCCCCACCGTCGAGGACATTATAGTTTTCTAACGTATATCCCCCCCAGTTGACAAATTCCTAAATACGCCGCTGGCTATGATATACGAGATTTGTGTTTTACTTACACTAAACTTATCTGCGAACGTCTTGCCTACATACTCGAAATTCAAAAATCTCAATTTTTTCTTTCAAACCTAACCTCTTTTGCTTACTAGCTATTGCAATACGTTTACGAATATGGTCGAACACGTTCAAATACTATAGAATCACAAACACAACTAAATACGAGTAGAATAACTTCGCACAGAACATAAACTAGAAAAATGTTTTCATCGAAGTGATAATAGACGGATAAGATAAACTATAATTGTATTGTTCGTAACTCACACATGGCCAAATATTTATCTACATAACGATGATAATAGGTGATCGCCGACGATGTCCATGCGGCTATCTTACGCGAGGGTTAGATATCATGCGAACCGCATTATCTGGCGAACCGCCCCCCGTGCTTTGTCGTGTGACAAGCCTTCGCAAGGTTTATTTTTCACACGATTATTCTACATTTACGATAAAAATTGTCAAAATCAAAATTAAATTGCCATAGAAGTGTTCGTTCTTTAGAGTGTTCGGTAGTTAGGGGTTTCCCATATGAAAGCAGTGAAAATGTCCCCGTTCGGACCGTTTCCATAAAAACGTTTGCTATTCGGGGGTGTCCATTAAGGGAGGGTTCACTGTAATATAAAACTCCTACCTACTTATAAAAATTCATTAAATATACATGTAAAAAAATATCATTAATTTTAGTCATTTCTCCATGAAATAGTGAACCTCGATAACAACTCGGTAACCGACAACCGACGAAAAATAATCTCCACCGCAGCAGCGCTCTAGTCACTCAAACATGTTCGTGATACATTATAGTTTATACTAACTAGTGTTAGAGTAGCGCCATCGTCCATCATGCACACTGGTTGTCTGGTGCTGTTCATGTCAAGTTATTACGATCTATAACTACAATTTCCTCTAGTTGCCTTATAATCTCATCACTTTAAAAATTACACTGTAATTTTACAATAATTAAATCAGTGCCTTGTGTGTGTATTTGCGTATGATAAATAGATTGTTAATTAATCATGGAAAACAATAAAGAATCTTTACCAACTTCTCAAGAATTTTCAAATGAGTTTATAAAATTCTTGACGTCAACCGAGACTAACAAATATTCGCCAAATCCACTGCCATCGCCGTCACCGGAGTTGAATGTTAACCATTTAAAATTGGAAAAAGAAAAGTATTTAGAAAAATTTGAAAGATGTAACGGATTTGAATTCTGTAGAGACGTGAATCAATACCAACCATTGGTGATGATTGGCAAAGGAAGCTACGGGTAAATTATACAATTTAATATGTTTGTTTGTTTTTTTTTAATCCAATAATTAATATTTTTAAGATTCTCCTGTTATGGGATAGTAATAATTGCCTAAATCCGTGATAAGTTTATATACGTACTGTATAAAAAAAATATCAAATTTTAAATTAAAAAAAATTTTTTTTTATTTATTTCTATATGTATAATAGATATTTTTAATTTGCTATAAGAACATTTTATGACTGGTCAAGCTTATAATTTTGAAGCTTTTAGAACTGAATAAAAATTTTTATTAACAATTTATACAAAGAAAAAAACAAAAATTTTAATTTGCTTACTGTAATTTTGTTATTTTTCTAATAAATATAAATTATTTTTTTTTAATTTTTAATTTATTAATTATGAGAGTAACGTGTTAAATTTTCAATTTTTTTTCTCTAAACAAAAATATAATAATATTTATGTTAAAGAGCTAATATTTAAGTTTAATATATATATATATATATTTCATTGATCATGCAATAAATTTTTTTTTTTTTAATTTCGAATTTTAATACAGCTATACATTTTAGATTCTAAACGGAGTGATGAATGCATTTATTTATAATGATGTGTGTTTTTTTTATAATTATTATTTTTTTGCGTCTTTCGCCACGTTTTGGAGCAGTAAAAGTACTTCGATTTTAAAAAGTCAGCCATATTTCTGATACGAAAGTGAATCTAGTTGGTACTTTGGGTGGTCAAAAGTAAAAAATTTCCAATAGATTTCAAAAACGTCAGGAAAAACCCTAAAAAGTAACAGAAAAACAAGTATTTTATGCAAAACCAGTTATCGACCAAATCGATTTTTTATATGGTTGAAATTCAAAAACTAATCACTATAAATACTTGAAATTTTCACCAAATGTTTAAATTACTGTTATACATATACAGTTAAATTTTCAAAATATTTTGACTTTTTGTTGAGTTATTTATGGACCATAGAAATTTTCGAATTTTTTTTTTGAAGTGTCGATAAAAAATTTTTGGAAATTTAATACAAGGTTCCTTATGAGTTGTTCTTATTGTAGATAAAAAAAATTAAAAATCGTAAGTCACAATTTTTTTTTATAAGCGTTTATAGTTCAAATTTTTACGAAATCTGTCGAAAACGCGAAAATTTGCAATTAATTTTGAAATTGAAAAATCATAAACTTTTTTGTGTTTATAACCAAGGATTAAAAATACAACACTAAGTTTTTTATAAGTTTTCCTTCAAGAATCTATAGAGAAAACTCGAAGCATCATTATAAGAACAATTTTAAGTGCATTTGAATTTTAAATTTTTACGTAATACCGTAACGATAACGATTTATCCCAAACGATTTTAAATATTTGTTATTATTCAAAAAGTATAGGTCGTAGATACTTGAAACTTTCACCAGTTATTTAAATTGGCATTTTCTTTACATAATTTAATTTTTAAAATATTTTGAATTTTTTTGAGCTATTTATAGACAACTGAAATTTTCAACTTTTCTGAAAAAATTTTTTTGAAGTGTCGATAAAATTTTTTTGGCACTATCAAAATAATTGAAAATTTAATGCAAAGTTCCTCATAATAAGTTATTCTTATAGTTATTAAAAATTTTTATGAATACATGAGCGCAATTTTTTTTTGTTAACATTTTAAATTCAAATATTGACAAAAATTCGTCAAAAACATGAAAATTTGTAAATTATTTTGTAGGTATAATTTATAAAAATTTTTTTATAAGTAGCTAAGAGTTGAAAATTCAATACGAGATTTTCTATAAGTTAAGCCCACAATAATTATAAATGAACTTAAATTTTGATGTATTCAGGCCATTAAAACATATACCACCTTTTTCACCAACCACTGACAATTATATCCTAGGCTGACAATCATCTTCGTTATAATCGTGTTTCGTATACAATGATAATTATCATTGGATTCAAATTTAACCCTCCTATAATATATAATAGTGATCCACACTGCACATAATGTATAGCAGAGTGGTACCCACTCACCCACTTTTTTTAATTCCAACTTAATCTTACATAGAACATTTATTTTTGAAAATATTTTTAATTTTTTTCTCCCATTATTTTGAACAAGAGCTGTTTTTGTCTCATATTCGTACTAACTAGTACATTTTACTTATTATAAACTAAATATAGCTAATCAAAATGCCGTAATAACTTCATATCATTCACTTAGAATAATGGACAACAGATATACATTCTACAGTAGCAAAATAATGAATAAACATATTATATTGATCAAAATCAATAGGTATCATTTCATATTATCGATATTAATTGTTGTTATTTATGAAATAAATTTATATGAATAAATTAAATTTACCGTCTTATATATTAGGTATATATTATTTTCAGTGAAGTGTTCAAAGCACGAGATCAAAATGATCCTAATGTTATAGTGGCTATCAAAAAAATGATTACGCTACGTGAAGAAGAAGGAGTAAGTTAATGTCTGTTTGTATTTCATAAAATATAATTTTAGAATAGTTTTAGTCGTGCTCTGGTGCTCAAATGTTACCTTTTGCATTACAGATACAATTAAAACTCTTTTTAGTACCATTAATTTATCTAGTTAAAATGTATTAATGTGTAATAACACATTAATACATTTTATTTACACAAATAAATCAAATAGTTAATTATAATTAAATTTATAATTTATAATTTATTTTGCTATGAAAATTAAAAAAAAAAAACATTTTCAAGAAAATAAATATTTAGTAATAATAGTAACTTAGGCCTGTAAAAAATATGCATATTTATCTTTGCAAAACGTATGGACAAATCACAAAAAATGTCATGACAAAATTATAACATCCATGATATGGACATAGTAATAGCATACCTATTTTGAATATCTATAAATAATTAGAATAAGTTATATTTCGTTAATAAAAGATTAATTAATACATTTTATTAAAAATTCAATATATTCTAATATAAATTAATTTGTTTTGCTCTAATGAAACTACATACATTTTACAATATTTTGTGACAATCCATTATAATTTATAACTTAATAAGCAATTTGTATTTATTTAATTAACTTCCATTTTAATACGATCAACAATCCAAATTACATTGAATTATTCTAAAATATAATCAAGGTAGGTAATTAAATCAAAAGTCATATCTTTTATACATTGTTATTTATATATATTACTAGCTGACCCCGTGCACTTCGTTGCCCGTTAAAATAGCAATTATATAATATGATTCACTAAGAAATTTTAATTCTCAAAAAACTTGTTCAAGTACCACTTTAAAATGCGAATTTTGTAAAATTCTTTCTTATTGCGCACAAAATTTGTGGTACGATTTTACGAATGTATCGTGTAACAAAAACGGGGAAAATAAATAATAATAATAAAAAATTGTTACTATAGTTACCTAACTCCTTTGTTTATTAAGTTACAGAATCAATCAAATGCCATAAACCTTTTCCGCAATTAGCTCTTCAATTAAAAAAAAAAAAAAAAAAAGTCATAGCGATCCGTTCAGTTTATATTTATACTTCGCGTAATTATATATTTTCAACCATTTATTAAAAAAGTATATTATTATCTATCATGTTTATTAAATAAGTACCTACCTTGTGGTAAATACATATTGTTTAGTGAAATATTTTGTTATATTAATATAATATTCGGTAATACTTACTAATTATGAGTATTGATATATTTCAAATTTTAGTTTCCGGTGACATCTTTAAGAGAAGTTCGCATATTAAAACAATTAAACCATGATAATGTGATCAAATTAATAGAAGTTTGTCATACTAAAGGTAAATTTTATTTAAGAGTACCTATAATATATTTTTTACATACATCTGAAAAATAAATGTAATATTAATGTTTTATAGCCTGTAAAGAAAATAAATATAGGTCAACATTTTTTTTGGTCTTTGAATTCTGTGAACATGATCTAGCTGGTTTAATAGCTAATAAAGAAATTAAATTTGAGCTAGCTGATATAAAGCAATTCATGAAACAATTGTTCGATGGTCTTTTCTACATACATCTAAATAAGGTAAATAAATATTATAATATATAATATATAATATATATATATATATATATATATACGAGTATATATATTCTTCACGTACCCAATGAGAATTGTATAAATGTAATAATTAATACTAAACGAATGATATGTACCTAAATAGATTTTACATCGAGATTTAAAATCTTCAAATATATTAGTTACTAAAACAGGAATTGTGAAAATAGCAGATTTTGGTCTATCTCGTGCATTTAGTATACCAACGATAGATAAACCAAACAAGTAATTACAAAATCTTTTAAATACTTACTATTTGTTTAATCTATTATTATTAATGTTATGCAGTTATACTAATGGTGTAGTAACACTATGGTATCGCCCTCCTGAATTACTGCTTGGTGAACGTAATTATGGTCCAGCGATAGATATGTGGGGAGCAGGCTGCATTATGGCTGAATTTTTTACTAGATTTCCCGTTATGCAGGGTTCTTCAGAAAAGAGTCAATTAATGTTGATATCATCATTATGTGGGTCAATAACGCCAGAAGTATGGCCTAACGTTGTCAATCTTGATGTGTACAAAAAAATTATACTTCCAAAACATAATGCAAGAAAAGTAAGTATATTAAATTTTTCAAATTTTGTTTCTTAGACAATAACTAAACGTTTATTTACAGGTACAGACGTATTTTATACACCATATTCCTAGCAGTTTGGGATGTGATTTGATTGATAATTTATTAATGCTCGACCCAGAAAAGAGATACGACGCCGACACAGCTTTAAATCATGATTTTTTTTGGAAAGATCCCATGCCCAGTGATTTATCTAAAGTCATGTCACAAATAAAAAACAATTGCCATGAATACATAATATTTCAAAAGCGAAAATTTCAAAATAACCAACAAATTGCAAAAAGGGCAAAACCAATAGGAGTTATTAATAATGATGCTTCAACTTCTGGATTTCACGATTTCATTTACTAAAGAATATGGTGTATAACTGCATACTCCTACAATAATTTTATATACTTTTCGATACGATATTAAAAAAACTATTTTTTAGATTAATTAAATGAATTAAATTTTTAATATGTATGCAATTGTTATTGATATAACATTAATTTTGATGTATTGTATATTTTTATTGTTATTATTATTGTATATTAAATTAATATTAACATAAGTGCCTACAATATTGTTACTGTATATATTTATTATTTGTCTATTTTTTGTTTAATGGAATCAGAACTAAGTTAATATATTTATTTTATATATATATATATATATATAATCTACCTACATATTATTGTTTGAATTTAAAATATCGTAATATTATATTACCTATCAGGTATAGTACCATATTGTGTATTATGAATTACACTTTTCTAGACAAATAAATATGTTATACCTACTTTTTAAATGTACTTTCATACAATTTGTAATAATCGATATTATTTTATTATTTTAGTTTTAATCGTACTATGGTGAGTGTTTCTTATTAAAAAAAATCTCATCTACTAATATATAATTAAACTAAAAATTAGGTACAAAAAATATTGATATTTTTATCATAATTGTAAAATTTATTGTAGCATTTTTCATTATATTATGCTAAACAATTGTTGGTATATAATATAGTTATAAGATTGCTTTGTTGCAGTAAGGTCTAATCCAAGGATTGACAAGTAAATTCTATTGAAGTTCTAAAAATTAAAATAATCAACAGCAGTATAAAAATAATAATAATTATCTAATTATTACAATTAATTTAAATTAAAAAATTATAATACCTATTGAGTAAATAATAATAATTTTGTAAAAAAATAACAATAATTTACCAAGTTACGAAAATTGCATTTATTTTCCTTAACCAGTGTATTGAAATCGGGAACTCGTGGAGTATAGTTTAATATGCTGCAATGCTGCATAAACATAAATTTTGCATAATGTGTTCTCAGGGTGAGAATCTGTTAATATTACATTTATGAAATCGTAATAAAACCGAGGATTACCTATTCGATAAAATATTTTCAATAAATTATGATACAACTATAAACTGAGTTTAAAAAGTTTAAATGAAACATACATTTTCTATCAACAATTATACAATATAACATAATAATATTGTTATTGTATAGGTACTTTAAAGTATATACCTACTACTAGAGTAAATAACATAATCAAGTACAATGTGTTGATGGGTTCCGAAGTTTTGCGGTTCGCCAGTTCCCGACCCCTGGACTCTATAGTCATTACTCATTACTCATTAGGATGTCACCGTTTTAGTGAAACTGATATCTTACCGTTTTAACTTTAAAAATGATTATATACGATTTTATATTAAATTGTTGATATTTTTTCGGGCGCTATACGATTGCGCGCGGTCCTCATCAGCGGTAACTTTTACTTCTACGATTGCGCGCGCTATATTATTTTTACTTTTAAGCAACGTTGCCAAGTATTATATAGGTCCATCGGTACATGATTATAGTAGATAAACTTAAAAATACTTATATTAATATATGGAAATATTTAATTTGTATATGCGAAAAGCAATCACTAATTTTTAAAATTAAAATACTACATATTGACTTTGAAATTGGTGCTATTGGAGCAACAAAAAACGTTTTTCCTGCTGGAAACGCCGATATTTGTTGTTTTAACTAGGTACCCTTATGGAAACTCAGGTAGAAACAGTTATTATTAACCATTTCCAAGAAATAATTAAACCAAAATCGAAGGACGAATAAAGGAAAATTGAAAATTTGAAAATTGAACACAAACATTATATAAATAATAAAACACCATAAAATTTACTAAGTACCTATTTGGTTATAGTTGGAAATAGGTATCGGGGCTTTAAAATTAAAAAAAATGTTGGATTATTATATTTTTTAAATTATTCAATTTTTTTATTTTATGTTATTTACGTAAATTTAACGATAGTTTAATATTATATTAATTTTAAATTAAATTTAAAAAATAAAATAATTAAATTTGTTTATTTTATAAATATTATTTACGTAAATTTTATAGTTTTTTTTTTTTTTTTTTTTAATAACATTTTTTTAAATATTATATTCTGTATTTAATTATTAAAAATAATAATAAATTTGGCAACGTCGTACCCAATTTCACGCGCAATCGTACGCCTTTGAGTAATTAAAATGTTGTCTTGTTATTCTGGCATTGCGCGCAATCGTATACCTATAAAGGTATAACGCACGCAATCGTGCTCCGCCGATTTTTTCTGCGTCGGATCTCAAACTTCTCCCTACTATTATTTTTTTATTTCCAAACGGCTCCAGTAAAAAAAATGTCTTACAAAAAGATAAATTCTTAAAAATCTCCAACAGAAAAAAAAATGTACGACGTATATTATTATTTATTTCAAAAGATGACATTTATAAAAAAAATTAGATTGATTTTTGCTGTTTACGAGTAACATCTAGTTATATTATATTTAATTTTATTATATCTATATTACGATTATTAATTACTAACTTATAATAGGTACAATAGGTTACCTACCTACATGTTATTTGTTTGAGCAAACATATCATATTGTTTATAGGAATTACCATATTATAAATGTAAATAAATGTAGTATAATAAAATATTATCATTAGTTAAATAGGATGAAAGACAATTTAAAATAATAACTATATTTCTGAGCGATTGTATACTCGGCCGAGGAAAAAAAATGTTGAAAAGGTCTATTGGAAACTCGGCCCGTGTTTATTTTTTCCGGTAAAAATAATTTAGATGTAAACTCGGTCCAGAAAAATATGCTCATAAAATTTTCTTAAAATATTTTTGAGAACCATTTAACATTACTCAAATGGTTTTGAAACCGACTACGGTTTATCTACATTAAAATGCGATCCTTACCGGACTAATAAAATTGTATGTACATATTATATAGTTTAAATAAGTATAATAATATAGGCATATAATGATATGTGTGTTAAATTGTAATTTGTGGGAATACGAAATAAAAATATATATATTACAAATAGTATAAGACGATGAAATCGAGATAATTGTTAATTGTGAGTCAATATAACTAATCTTAAGTTAAAATAAAATAAATAAAGCGATTATTATAATCATATTTTATTATGGAAATTGGAAAGGAAAAAGAAGTCATTTCTACATGACGTGGTCATTAAAATACAGTAATTATGATTAATTCAAATTGAACATTAATAGTTATATTCCTATGATAATGGTGTACGTGCGCAAATATTGTTGATATTTCTTATCTTCTACTACTGAATATTGTATTGTCCGTGGTCACGTGTAATCAAACACTAAATATGAATGAATATAATATGTGTAGGTATGTAAAATTATACATGGCGTATATGAATTGATTATAATATATTTCATATATATTTATTATTTATGTTCTGTTGATACATATAATATTTGTCTGAACAGTGATATTAACACATTACACAATATATTATTATAGGTAAGTGAAATTGATAAACGATAATACTACGCCTTACAAACTTACAACTTGTATTAGGTACCTACTTCGGTAGCATTGCATTTTATATTTTTATAATAACAAAATTATCTCCATGGGTTAAATTTATTGTGTAACTTAACTTAATATTATAAACCTTATACCTATATATATATATATAATGATCTCTTTATGTTTAAATACGTATGATTAGGAAATATTTTAATATAAGTATGAACTTTGAACAGTGTTTTAATGAGTAACACAGAAGCAGATAGTATGAATCACTTACAGGTGAGACTGTGAGGTTAGGTTAGGTTAGGTTAGACTGTGAGAGTTCAAAGGTTTTTTTCTTAAAGAGATTATAATGGGTTATAAGCGTGTTGAGGTATAGTTTCTGCCGTAGAGCCATCGTATTATTCGTATTTTATCTTTATTTGAGTTATCGCGTGTTCTTTATGCACGTGTATTTAAAACATATCACATGATATTAATTTAACATATCAAATTATATTATAATATTTAAAAATATATACAATATGTTAATAATTGCCGTAATAATTTAAAAACTTATATTATCTGTACCTGTACCTATCTACTATTCTAAAAAAAATATTTAGTGAACTGTTATATGGTAAAAATACAGGACGGACGAAACAAAATTAATGTTATTGGATTCGAAATAAATAACTATAATTAATCAATGTTATGTAGAAATTAGAAACTATTGGAATACCTATACTAAATGCATTGATTATAAAATTGCACATGTAATAATAAACGCGTAGCCGCGTATAGGTATGTATATTAATAAGCAAATGCGCGTAAAAGAATTCCCGGCCATTGATTGAATTGTCTTTAATGACAGGGCGACAGGTAAGGTAGGAATAAATAATATGAACAATATAGGTATATTTAATTAATTATATTATACGTATTTTTATACGTTATTTAGACTCGTGAACAAGACTAAAGAACAAGCCAGTCAGGCCATGACCTGACCTATCCACCGACAAGTTATCGGCTTCAAAAATGAATAAAATGAACAGATGTGGAACCTTCATAATAATAATATGTTTTATAAAACAAAAAAAAATAGAACACCGTTTTTCTGGTTAATTTCCCAAAATGTAGTAATTGAAACGATAAATATCTATTTTTATGACTGTTATTATTGATATACTGGTCGTAGCCCATTCAGCTCCCATTTTCCTAAAATGCTCCGGTTTTTTACATCAAAAGTTCATTTTCATTTTATACAGACTTAAAACTGTCTCAAAAGAGGTTTGGTTAAACTTCTGTTGGTGTAAACTAAATGAATTATAAAACTTATACAGAAAAATTATATATTGTGAATTTTTTATTAAAATAATATTAAATTTTAGTGTTAAAATTTTTTTAAAAAATGCATATAAGTATAAGTAGAAATATACAAAAAAAAATCATACATTAGGCATTTTTATTATATAATCCATATACGTGTTATTTCACTATATAAAAATTTGTCTCCTAATGAACTCTAGTTCTTTTTTTAAAATTTTAAGTGTACTGAATACTGATATGACTGAGCTTTAATTAATTTTTTTTTCTACGGGAGCCGTTTAGTTATTTACCTGTTTGTTAGACCTTTTTTGACGGGGAATCGTAAGTTCC
>VUJU01002700.1:1511-33905 GCA_009835225.1 Aphis craccivora
TAATAATATAATCTATTACATGAATCGTTTATAGTAAATAAAAATATATTTTACATCACAGCCACAGGATACATGTACATGATCCAATACATATTACGTTTAATGATATTCTGTAGGTATCTCGATTTTATCGTCTGAATAAGAATTCGAAGGAAAGAGAAGGAAGGGACATTTTTACAGTTAGAATAATATTGTCTGTCCTAGGCGGCAAAAAGATCGAAGGAAGGCGTCGCCATCGGCCAGACGAACACACAGAAGAAAACACACGCTGTAAACTCTGGGTATAGAAATGTTGTTTGTGAAGGAAGGCTGGGTGGGACCGTATCTAACGCACATAATACCTGGTGTGCATTCTTGTCAGATTATTATTGCGAGAGAAGAAAAATGGGGAAAAAACTATACACATACACACAACACGGATACATAAAATGAAAGAGAAATATAGAGGGCACCGACAAAACTGGTCTGTCCATGATGTCCATAGCAAAAAAAAAAAATTAAACGCCGATAACCATCTATATACGTATACTGGTTGGCATCCCTATACATATATCGTTTTGTCCATTCTTTATCGGAAATTATGTCCAGTCAACTTACGTTTTTTAAATGCCAATGTTCGGAATAGACAGCATGTAAAAAGCCTATAATATACCTAGATAAATATTGTTTAATAAATTGTTTCTACAGTACTTCTATATAGAATTATTGAAATATACTACAAGTATAAGACAGTATTTGAATAATACTTTATATTAAAATATAGGCAGTTTCATTTATTACGAATAGATATAATTTGAGTATTTTTTGTGTTTGTTAATCTCCCATTTTTTTTTATAAATAAATTATGTGTATAGGTACTGTACTACTGTTTGTATTATAATACATATCAATGCATTATTTAATTAACACTAAAATTACTATTAATCATTATTAGATATTAGTAATATACTATAATTCATAATATAAACGTAAGTAATAACAAAAAAAAAAAAAAAAACAATGAAAAACCAATGAATATTTTTTTATTTATAAGGTATTTATATGTATATATATGTATAAATAAAAATCATTATTAGGTAAATAGTTATTAGCATGTGAGAAATAAATCCATATCAAACTCTGAATATAATTTATAGTTAATATTCATAAATTATAATATATACTTTGTATATACATATTTCAATATGAAGATTTAAGTTATAATGCACAATTAAATAGCTAGGTATTGGTTTTAATGTGTTACGATTTTGTACACATTAACCTTAAATATACCTCAAAGGTTGACGTAATTTAACCTTATGAGTACCAATTATTAAATTCAGATATTTAAATGTTCTCTATGTGTATTTATATTTTTATTATACAAGTTAAGTATGCTGTATTATTATATATTTAATAAAAATAGGTATTTTCTGAAATATTAAATTTCTGTTGATATTATAAAACATACAAACACATGAAAACATTATATAGTTATTCTGTAAATTACTTGTATTTGACGTTTGTCGAGCTTCAATTTTGATTCAAACAATGAAGTTATTTTCATTTATATCATTTATCATGTGTATATGCCGTATACGGCGTTAAAAAATAAAATGAATCTTCAAACACAAAAACTAAAGTCCCTTTGACATCCGAACTCTCTTTGACTCCTATGCTTCTTTTTTCCTCTTTACACCTCCCAAGTTGACATTTCGTTTTCATTAAACTCTGTCGCGTTTTCGTTTTCGAGTTTTTATTAATCTTTAACACGACGCGTTGCTGCAGTTCTTCCTAGTATACGACGTGGCTGTCAAAGGATCGCAAGTCCTTTTTGATCCTTTTGTGTAATATTTAATCTAGGACACGCCAAGGCTTTATATTATTTAATATCGTTGTTTTCTGATTCGTAAAACAACTCTTCAGCTTTTGTGCGTGGAGTCGGAGGAGCATCAATTTCAGTCGTGACAGTGCTGCGCCGGGGGTGGAGAGAACTTAAAGTGCGAAAGAAAAAGACCCTTTGTCGCAGTCCTTACCGATGACTTTCAGCATTCTGTCTCGCCCGCTCATGTTGACGACACGGTTTTGCCCTCCCTACGTGGATCTTAAATAAATACGATTTTGCTGTGTTTGTTCATTTACACCGTATTATGACAATGTTAGAAGTTTATAAATTATGCTCTATCACACTATGTGTTTTTCGTGGTATGTATTATTTTTATAATTTTTTTTAAAAATTTAAAACAAATAGTTTGAGTCGAAGTTTTATTATATTATATACTTATATACTGTTATAATAATATACTACCATATAATAAGACAGTATTTTAATAATTTAAAATGTATTAATTTCTAAATAATTTTTGACTTTTGTATTGCATATTCTAAAGATTCTTTAAATATTATTTTAAACAATAATTAATGCATGATACCTATTTTATAAACATTTTACACGTTCTATTATTATTGTTAGATAGTTGAAAATACATACCGAATTGAAAACTTAATTTTTTTAGTATACCTAATAATATGCAGTATTTAAATTTTGGGTAATCAAATTTGGTTTTTTTGCCATGTTTGTTTTGTATATAACATTAATGTATGTAAAATCCAATTGATTTATTTAAATTAAAACAATTTATATGTAGGTAGTTTAGTTTTGAATTTTTTATGTGTAATCTGTATAATAACTTTTTAACTATGTATCAATAATTTATATAAATGTATTATTAACTCTAAAAATGCCATTTAATACTATACCAATTAATTAAATTGTAATATACATAATTAATTAGCGTCTATAAACAGTATATATATATATGTGTGTGTGTGAAATTAGAATAGTATTAATTTATATAGATTTACCTATATAATTTGTTTTATATCATTTTAACTCATAAGTTTTTTTGTTAAGAAATTGTAGTTTTTTCTATAATATATCTATCCTAAATTTATAGTGTGTTCACTGTTCACGTTCAAAACTGAATATTTCAGTTATAAAGCCTTAGATTGAAATGGAGTTTTCTGGAGACGAATTTACATACATAAAAAGTTTTTTTTAATTACAAAATTTACAAAGTTAAAATAAGTTATTTACAAATTTACGAATTTTCTAGCTAATTATTTGTTTTTAATATATCCTTATTTTCATTATTTATTTAAGTCGTATGCTTTCATACATGCATAGTAAGACCAAAAGTAAATTAAGATATTAATAATTATAAAAAGTAATACATTAAAAATGTATTTGTCTACATCTTCTCTGTGTAAAAATTAGTATATAAGTAATAGTAATTTCACTATACTTATTGTAGATAGGTAGGTGTATCGAGTATATTATGTTCATGGTTCATAATAATTTTGTTGATAATAGTGGTATTGAAAAAAATGAACTTAGATAAATGAGATTGCAAAAAATATTGCCGTAGCTATTTAATAAATATAGATAATATTGCGCCACCACGTATTGAAAGGGTTAACATTTTAAAAATGTGTACCTATTAAATATTATATTCCTTTCACCTCTCAAAAATCCCATTTCAATCCAAGGTCAGCCAGCTAAAATATTTAGTGTTATCTCTTGGTAAACTCATTGTAAGTTTGTTCGTCAAAGATTTTTAATAAAACCTAAAAAATAATAATTGTACCTTAAATATTAACATACAATTAATGCAATTTTAAATTTTAATTGATTACGTGTGTGTATTGCGTCAAGTATATAATAATTATATATTATATATAATTACTTATTGAAAATTCGTTTATAATGTTTATAATTTGTACCTATTAAAAAGGTACCCTTAAAAAATAATTTGCTCATAGTAAAAAAATTAATAAAATAGTTAAAATCGAGGTTAAAATAAATAGTTTACTTAATTCATAATGGGCATAATGATCTTTATTTACCTCCAATCTCGAATATTATCGTATACTTGTCTTGTCGCATCATGATTGTTGGTTAAAAATTTTCACTTGGCTGTTTTTTTTTTCAATTCATTTCTTATACATTCGCCCATTCTTTTCTAAAACGGGTTTGGATTTAAGTACCTACCCATTCCACCCCAGGGTGGTAGATTACCCTATGAAGGAGCGGTCTTCCATCGCCAGACCGTTGTTTGTGTCATTGGCATCCCATCTCGAGGCTCTATTAAGTCTGTCCGCTGTAATATATATTTATATATATTCATGCTATCGCTTATATACAAACAAACATACTCACATATATATATACACACGTGCAGTAAAAAATATACGATTTATTTCCAACATTTTTTCCCTTCTAATCGGATCCGACCGTTTCTGTAAAAAAAAATAAATAAACAATAAAAAAAAAAACGTTCAAGTGCCCTCGCGTTGTAGACCGTTTCTTTCACCGACAAAGAGAGCTTTGTGTCTGTACCGCCATTATCTTGAACGACTAATCGAACCGAAGAAGTCGGAATACAATCTATATAGGTACCGAGGTATTTTTCTTCCTTCTCTCACTTGCACCACTCTTACCATAGGTTTTTTTTCTGGGATTGTCCTCTATATCTTGTTAGTGACACATTTGTAATTGTGCCTATGTATCTTGACCTGGCCTCCGGGAACAAAAGGACAACACACACACGTATTCATACTCAGATAGGGCTTATGACTGACATCGAATACATTATAAACTAAGATATATACTGTTTGACGGAGTAAATGGAAATTAGATGGTCGGAAACGCGCTTATATTTTGTCGTTGTGTGACGAGATCGGATACGACGACACTACCGGTTTTGTCACTGAATCCGTCGATGACTGACTCTACAACGTGTTTAGTTTTTGGGAGATAACCTCTTTTCAATTTACACTTTGTCAATATCGAACGTTGAACTCGTTCGCACTGTTAGTAGTCTCGTAGATAGTATATATAACCGTAATATTTTCGTATAGTATTATATAATTTATTATACCTAACTATTGTTATTATTTCTGTTTAGGAACTTGTCATAGACTTTTCATAAAATACTATAATTTTATCACAAAATAACTTATAAACAATAGTGTACAATATATAGTACTTTCTGCTTATTTTTATTTGTTTACAAAAATCTAACTATTCATATTTTTAGTTAAGATTTAAATATCGTGTTTTATTTAACCGTGTAATATTATTTACAAAATCATTTATATAAAGCACTATAAAAGGAAAAAGAAAAATATTTCTATTTAACTTATTTGACTGCTGAAACTTTTGCTACAGGCAAATAAGTTGAAGAAAAGTAATAAAATATATTTATAATTAAGTTAAATTAGACTTAACTCTACTATTCGTCTGAATTTGATCATTATTAATTTTTTTTTAAATCAATATTCATCTATAGCTTACTGTCTTATTGTTATGGTTTTGTCTTTGTAATGCTTATAACTTACAAAACTAATTAATAGTATTAACCATTAAGTGGTCCTTATATGATAATACTTACATTACTATTACAAATTACTATCCATAAATTAATTTATTATGCTCATAACATTTATTAAGTAACTTTATTTATTTATATTACAAAAGATACCGATCTATAGATAGTTTGATTCTGGGAGGAATGATAAATGTACCTATTTGTTTTACAATGATTTTCGGTGTATGATGAGTGTGTGTTTTATGTCATTTAATTTTAGAGTAGAAAAAATGTTTTAATCTTAAACATTCAAAAGAATTTCTTGTATAGCAAATTAGATCTAGTTGTTACTTCTAGTGGTCAAAAGTAGAGTTTCAGAATTTTTTAAAATTATTGGGAAAACTAATAGAATGCAGGAAATGGCGATATTTAAGCGACATCTGTTTTTAACAAAATCAACTTGGTTTGACATCAATTTAAAAATATTTATATACCTATATATATATATATATAGTAATATTATATATGTATAAGCTCAAATTTAAATTTTGATGAAATTTGATAATTTAACCAAAAATAATCCCCTAACGATTTAGACTAGTTTTAAAAATTATACCAAATTCCTATTTTTATATAATTAAGTACATAGTATATGATTCAAGAACTATTCATCTGTGTCTCTATAGACTATAAGTCTGCACTTATTATATAACAACAAAATCAATGTTTTGGGAAAAATAATTCAACCTGCTGTACTTATTATTTTAAAATAGTAAAACAAATTATATAACCCTTAGAAATAAAGACTAATAAATTGGCTTTATTCAGAATCGTTTTTCGTAGGTATAAATTTTGTATATATCACTAAATTCAAATTTCAACACACTTGAAATCTACTACAGTATAGCGACTTCTTCGGCTTTTTTCGATATTATATTTTTCATATTAGGTAAATCTAATTTTTAGATGACTACTAAAGGAATAAATTTCATATTATCACTTATTGCATAGTTGTTACTCGATAATATTTATGGACTATAAATTAGATTTTATTCAGTCAATAAATTAGGAAACGGAAAACTTTCATATTTTATCTACTATTAAATGTTTGTTTTATTAAAAATATTATATCTAGGTACTTTGGTACCTATATATAGTGCATTCGTTAAATTGTGAAATATAACTTTTTGTACGCGTTTTGCTGCAGGTTCAAAAGAAAAACTCCAATAACTTATTGTATAATATAAAAGAATGCCTCGTGGCCAACAGACTGTGCTTATTGGTATTATATAAAACTGTGTGCGCAAATAAGATGAAGAAAAAAATAAATCAAAACATACAATCGTGTGGACTTTTTGGAGTGAAATACGCATTAAAAAAAAAAAAGTAAAACAATTTTGTTAAAGCGGAGTGTGTAGTAGAGGAAGGAAAAAATTAAATTTCCTAAGCATACGTTAGACGCAAACCGGATGATTCGATTTCGTTTTCATCCCATTGCGGTTTTCAATGCAATATTCTCTCAGACTCCTCTTTCTTCAGTGCCGATTGCAGTGCATTGGACGGGGAATTGAATAGAAGTGCATTTTCCAGTCTATGAACATCACACGAGAAGATGACTGTCGCTTATATATATACATTTTCTTTCCGTTATAAATCGATGAAATTATATTTCATGCTTGGTAAGAAAAAATATATAATACCAAATGTAATAGCAATTTTATTGCGTGTAATCGGATAATAAATATATGATATATAATATATATTATATAGTATATAAATGAGATATACTTAGATAAAATTAAATTTTCCTAGATTTTTCACATCCTTAGATTATTCTATTAGCTCGACAAGTGATAATATATTATAATATTAATATCTACATCGAATTAATATATGGACTTTAGGAGTTTCAATAGTCCTTTCGAAACATATAAAACAAAACAAATCGTAATTTCTTCTTTTTTTTTTTAGAATTTATCGCTAATTTTATTCGTTAGCTTATACTCGTATAAATTATAAGTTTTAATCAATACATAATCATATATTAAAAAAAGAATAAAATCGTGTAAATATATATAATATTATTCAAAGATATTTATATTCAGTATACTAATTAATCATCAATGCTCTATATAGTCTATATCACATAGGTACTTAGGTATTCAACATAGTAATTCACATAGGTATTCAATTTTATGATTTATACGATATTTTTACAAGTTTTATATCATAATACGTAGTTAAATTTAATATATAAAATGATTTATTGAATTCGTCATATAAAAATAAACAAAATGTAGATAGGTATATGAATCTTTTGTAAAATGACAATCCCTTCAAGAATAGAAGCAACCGATATGTACCTCTATTTTCTTTTTGAATAGGTTCTCTTTAATTCGATCGAGTACTTCGTTCTTAAAAAAATAAGTAAATAAAAACAGTATGTTATAATATATATATATATATATAACGATATAGGGTCCAGTGGTCAGCATCTTAATTTGTTCGACCCGTAGGTACTATCGTCTCCAGTGAGTTTATAGAATTTTCAATATAATAATATAATGTACCTATACATATTCTTTTTTTTCCCGAAAGAAATCTTTTATCTCATCCCGGTCGGTGATTTGTCTTTAACTTTCGAATCGCCGCTAATTCGATACACGGTTAATAAAAGAAGTGGAGAAATATCTACAAGAAAAAAACACACACAAACGAACCGAAATCCATTTATTCTGGGGCCTTTGATGTTTTTCTTTTATTTATTTAACCGTCTATACTCGCTCGCTAATGATATAATATACTGTTAACAACTGTGTCCCAGTAAAATGTCGGTTTACTGCACTTGTGGACTTAACTACCATACGTATTATACGCATATATTAGTAATATGTGTATAATATTCTAATATATATTATTATACGCAAGATGGATTTATATTAGTATAGGTAGAGATATGTAAAGAGGAAAAAAAAACGTCAAATCTCTATTCGATCCGTTACCGATTTATCACATACGATTATGGATTATCGTTCTGACATGAGGTCAGATAATATAGAATATGCATATTATACATATATATGCATTAAAATGTATATATACTTATGTCTTATATATATTATATTATTATTATATATATATATATATATATATATATATATATATAGGTAGTATAAAGCAATGTAATATATTGTCATTAGCGGACATGTGCGTGTAAACCCGGTTGAGTTTTACACACGATTTCCATTTCGTCGGCGTCTCGTATTATATGATAATATTATATTTTACATTATATGTGTACCGCCGCGGTATATATCAATCCTGCTCCTTACTCCTCTTCCATATATAATATACTTAATACGATTTCGTGTGTATACTAATGTATTCGTATATTTATGTGTATAATATATATATATAAATGCGCGCACACACGCACACAGAAGGAGTTAATGACTCGCGGTCGGGTTGGGGTTGGGAAATGCGTACGGCGAGTAACAGAGTTTCGAGAATCAAACGGACGACCGGAGAAAACACACCTGCCGCGGCAGTGTAATAAATTAATAATAAAAAAAAAAAAATAAAAATAAAAAAATTGTATATAAACGTAAAAACCTCCGAGCCGCGCGCGCGAACGAGAGAGGCGGAGGAAAAAAAGTAACTTTATGTGTGTGCTCGCGTCGCGGGCATCGGCGTCGGTGTCGGTGAGCGAAAATCGGGGTGGTGAAGGGAGAGTGTAATTTTGTAATGAACACGAACTGCGGCGGCGGCGTCGTCGGCGTCGGTGTCGTAGCCCGGCGTCAAAGAGGCCGACCGGTTCTGCGCTGGCGGGTCGGCGGCGGAGTGCGGGGACCGAGGCGGCGGTACAAGGCAACCGGTGCAATAATTACATGTGGCCGAGTGCCCCGAGGCAGTTACGCTTCACGGTAGAGTGAATTGTTGTAAAAATCTCGTCGGGACGCGCGTTTAATATAATATATATATATATATATATATATATGACGTAGGCATATATTAGGTGTATGATATTATATATTGTGTTTTTATCTCGGGCCGCGGACGGCTGCGTTTTGTATTTTTTTTTTTCACCCCCCTACCCTCGCCGTCACTCGTCATCGTCGACCTTGGGAATCCGGAATACGCGAACGAAAATAAAGTAGAAAAAAAAAACCGAAAACTTACAGCACTACAGCAGCAATGTAATATACGCATATAATAACCAGCCAATATCTGTCGTAATCGTACATATTATATATTATATATATAATATATATATATATATATATATGTATTATAAAAAAGGTATTATATTATGTGTACTTACCCGAAATTTTATCGAACGTCGCGTTTTTTATTGTCATTATTAAGCACACGCTTCCCCTCCCATCCCTTCTCGTGAAAATCTTCATGTGCGGGAACGACGGTTTTTTCGTTTACCCATCACATCATTCCTATTTGACGACGTCACCGTATATTGTTTTGGTTTTATACAACAATAATGTGGTACAGAGTAACCGCTCCGTCGTATTTATTGGTGATAATTACTCGGTAGTCGGTAGTGATGGTATTATAATTTATAGAATAATAATTAATAACTGCAGTTATGCTGCAATGGTGTATCGTAATTATTGCAGTCGAGACTGGAAGAAATTAATAATTTATAGGTATCCAGTGCCTAGATTTTGTTTTTAAAGAAAGTAACGCCCTCCTGGAGAACATAAAAGTATTTTAATATCTAATTAGTTAGTAAAGTAATCCGTTCAAAGAAAATATCGTTATCTAAATTGTTTTGTGCAATTTTCGAGAGACTGTTTTTTCTTTCTTTCTTTTTTCCACGTCGCTTTGAGATTTTGAAAACTCTGATCCTACCACTACTACCACCCCAAATTGCCGACGTTTCCTTTAAACGTATTATTATTTTATACGACTTCGAGGTAAAAAGTAATTTTTATCTTTTGTCGAAATCACTAAAAATAAATTAATAGTTATTGGTGCCTTGATAGGTACTAAAAAACAATCAGTTATTCACAATAATGATTAAACCTTTTTATTTATTCCAAATTTATTTGTTAAATAATATATTTAAATTGTCTGTTATTTCTATATTGTGAAATACATTTTTGAAATATTTTTTTCCTCGTTAAAAACACTTTTTGACAATATATATTAACTACCTATTTAATTACTAAATAATATGTGTTGAATTACTTGAGCAAATAAATAATAGCTGATTTAGGTATATTAAAAATAATACCTTTATCTTATCTTACAATAACCTATTGTATTGAATTACCTATAATATTTATCATGATTATTATTTTAATTCATGATTTGCAATTTTACTTCAAACTAATTTTGATATCAATAGGGCTAAAGTTTCTTTTCTTCTTAAATTCCTAAGTTGTAATAATAAAATTATAATTGCCATATTAATAATTAATAGTAATTACTTTTATTGATAAAATTAAAAGTTGATTATATTATGTCTTTTGAATGATAATACACCTTAACAGTAAGGATTTTGCATAGGCTATATAAATTGTTTATGATAAATAAGTATTTAATTTGCTTCTATGAATTAACAACTTAATAATAGTTACCTACATTATTTCATTTAACACTTTAAACCCTATTCTTTAAATAAATGTTGATTAATTAAATATAACATAAAAAATATTATTTTGTTTTTTATAACAATTTGAATAATTACTTGGCACATCTATTTCTTAATTTAACTATAAATATTTTTTTATATATTTTATATTACCAATGCATTATTTATTATTATTATTATTTTTTTTTTTAAATCTTTACCCTGTCTTAAGTTTCAGCTGTTTACAATATAATACTTAGGTATTGAAGTGTACCATTTGTTTATTATTAAATACCAATATCCAATATAATATCTCATTGTTTGTAGTAACTCCATATTTTATCAAAAAGATCCTGTCAATAATAAAAATATATTCCTATTTCAAGAATATAAGGTTAAGGGTAGGTGTACCTGGCCTTCTGCCACTTATTAGATGTTGATAGACATATGAATTGATCCATAAAATCATAATTTTAGAAAATCCTATTGTGCAATAAAAAGACCCTACTTCTGGCACATATCATATTTTTATGACTTATTGTTCCCCGTTCTCCAATCGGAACTGTATTCGCTATCGATTATCCGGGTGGCTTTTATACAGCGTTACCATAACAGGCGTTGATTCTGCGTACTACCGCTTCATCGACCGACAACTACTTGAGTCCGGTTCTGTTGTGCGCGGTTCACCCATATCATATTTTTAGTATTATTTTATTCACCTTAAAATATAAATAAAAAAACATACAAAATGGATTGTGGTATGTATTGTTGAGGGTAGTTTTACTTTCATATTTTTCCCTATTTATTCTATTCAGTTAACTTATCATAACTAATGTTTGTTGAAAACCGGTAATCATGCCTTATGGGTATGTATTTCCTTAGTATTTATCTTTATTCCTGGGAAACCTTTCATCATCATTTTATTATTTTGTTTTGGCATGTACATAATTTAAAACAGGCAATTGAGATTTTATAAGAGTGTACGATGAAACTGATACAACAGCTAAGCTACTGCTAAGCGGCCATTTTGTTTTCATTCACCCATGCTTAATAATAATAATAATAAGGCAAACAATAAAAAAAAACAGTATGTAATGAATAATTTTATTTTTATGTTTCAGATCTATTTCGAAATGCCTGTAATAGAGGTATTAAGGAGCGTGACACCAATAGCTCCATACCTGTGGTTATGATGAATAATAATATACTAATTGACTCCGCCAGACCAAAAGTTTTACCGGGAGAAGAGTCTGAGCGATCGTCTGAGGACAACGCATGTTTAGGTCAAAAATATAAAAACAGTTTTGGTAAGTTTATTGTGTTTATAAGATATCATATAAATAAGATTTGTTATGTGTTTAAACTAATAAATTAATTTAATATTTAAATTTTAAAGAAAATAAATGTGTAAGATGTCGCAAAACACAAACCGAATTATTAATGGCTGGTTCAAAATGCCGTGCATGCAGCATTCAAGAACATGGTAAGAATTGTATAATTTTTATTTAATATTAATAAATCTGTATTAATTAGAAAACCAATAATATTTTCAGCTGGATATGGTGCACGCCACGATTACGAACCAGCTGACGGTGATAGTGGTGATCGGGGATCATTATCCCCAAATGATGGCCAAAATTCTGGGCCCATGTTATGGGCCCGTAACTTAGATAGCTTGTTAGCCGACCCTAATGGTGTAAATCTTTTCCGGCAAAACTTAAAGCTGGAAGAAGAATCTGGACAGGGGCAACAATGCAGCAAGGTGCTCGAATTTTGGTTAGCATGTCAAGGGCTCTATGGTCACACAGACCAAAAAGCCGACAAACTACGTTCTATTATTTACAAGTAAATCCTTGATCTTATAATAATAAATTCATTATTTTTATTTAATGGTATGAAATTGATGTAACATAACTTTTTTTTTTTATTTAGAAAACTGTTCCTAAAAGCAGATTTAGGTATAGATGAAGAATGTCGGAGGCATGTCATGCAGAGGGTTAAAGTATCCATTGCCAATAAAACAGCTCTTCCTAAAAA
The DNA here is from genome assembly GCA_009835225.1 of Aphis craccivora. Lineage (NCBI taxonomy): Eukaryota > Metazoa > Arthropoda > Insecta > Hemiptera > Aphididae > Aphis > Aphis craccivora. Next base: position 14,487 of record VUJU01002700.1, read on the forward strand.
TCTGTTTGACGAAGCCCTTGTACAAGTAGAAAAATTTCTAAATGATACATTGTATCCAGCATTCTTACAATCTGATACCTACATTGCTTATATTCGGTCTTTGGATTGTGGCATTGAGTAAGCTTAATTTTTAGTAATGTTCAATTATTATTGTTTTTAAATACCTAATAATTTACTCATGTTTTATTAATTTATTTTAGCTTTTATGATGGTAAAGTTGTGAACCACATACCAGACACTGGAGAAAAAGTGGTGCCTTCAAGATACCAAGCACCTCCAGATCGCAGTCAAACTTTGTTAACTCTTAAAGAAGATGCTGAATTGTCTACCCATGAACTTAAGCAATCTAAAGACTTTCCCATGAAACTAACCCAGTCCCTTTTGCACATGTCCCAAAAACAACGGTCTCATTTGGAAAAAGGAGAGTTTTTACAAAGGTAACATTTTATTTTTAATGATTGTTTGATGCACGTGAATTAGAGATGCTTACAGTATCCTAACTTTTGGAATGTTTAGTTGTTACAATTTATTAAGTCAAAAATAAGTAAATAGCATTAAAAAAGTATACTATTACATTCAACATTTTTATTTGCGAATTGTTGAAATAGAATATTTATAAATACGTTTTGTTTGTTATTTAATAATTGTATTTAGCAATTGAGCTTATTGTTAAATTTATCATTTATGGTTGTGCATTTTATTTTATTGTTGGTTATTGTATTGTATTTGGATTGTTTTTTTTTTTTTTGTGTGCTTGGTAATCAATTGTAGAGCAAAGACTTCAAAAATGGGCATCTACAACCCAAACCCCAGCACCCCTTATCACCAATCTTGGTGGGGCACAAAACCTAGAGCTACGCACGTATCTTACAATCCAACTTCAGCCCAGGACAGTGATCTGGCTAGTCTTAGCGAAGCATCTGTTTCTACTGATTGTTTAAGGAGGTAAGTTTGTCTTTTTATAATTTTACTTCTACCTTACGACTAAAAATCATGTAAGTACAAAAATGTCTACAACAACAAAATATTTAATCAATATTAATTTATTAGGCAATTGGCTGAAATTCGTGATCCAAAAATTATAGCCAAAAAGAGTGCTCAATTAGAAATGAAAGAAGTGCAGAAATATGCTCGTAGGAATGTTGAGGGTTCAATGACTGCTACAATAATCCCCCGCACAATGAGAGAACCTCAATGCAATGTAAGTAAAATTTTGTCTTATTATTAAGTTTAAGTATTCAATATTTTTAAAACAATAATATGTTTTTAGAAACCAGCAATGGAACCAAAGATGTTTGCTTCTATACTCACTGAAAAATTAGAAAAAATAAAACTGGAACGTGATAATGAAGAGAAATGGGATAATAAATTGATCAAAAATCTTTCAGAGGTTTGTGAACCAAATACAATTTTTTTTTTTTTTTTATTTACTATAGTCATTGTTAATTTTTTTTCAGCTTAAGTTTGACAGCGAATCTGGCAAAATTGACGATCCCAAAATGTTAGACGAAATGTTTAGAGCATCTTTAAAACTACCTGATGGCAGTGACGATGAAATATTAGGTGTGTTTATTGAATCAAATGTTAATATTACATGTAATAATAAAGAAATTTACTAACCTTGAAAATATTGTACTAACTTGTAAATCAACATAACATTGTTTTATGTTAGTTTTGAACTAACTATACATAACAATTAACCATCTTGTGTATTTTTTTTACTAATACACCTTTAACATAATTACCTTTATACTCATTTCACATAAGAATAACCTCAGGCTGTAACACAACAGCGGCATTGAGTGTGGTAACACATTCTCAATTATTGATTGTTTCAAACAAAAATGGTTGAAAACCCATTTAATCAATGATTGTGATCTGAATAGGTTTTTACCTGGAGTTAATCTTATTTGAGACAGTATAATATACATCCTTGTTTATTCTTATTATCTTTCTTTCTAATTTTCTTTATATTAACATTTATTATGCATTTAGATCAACATGTACAGAAATACTTTAAATCACCTCCTAAATCACCTGAACAATCGTTGCACAGGCGACAAGGGTCTGGCAAAGTCAACCGACCTGTTCAGCAATTTGCCAGTACTTATCTGGCTGCAGCTAATCCTAATCTCTCTAAACGTAGAGACAAAGTATGTTTGTTTTTTGTTTGGTCATACAATACAGTTGTATGTTATACACATTTTTAAATATTGTTATCAGGATAATCGAGCATCTGGTTACGATAGTGGCAATTACACTGACTTTACGGCAGACAGTTCTGAACTGGGTCGCCATGTGCCTAAGAGTCGATCTATACCAGACTATCAAAATTTCGTTCCAAACCCAGAGCTTAGAGTGTCAAGTATGCACATATTGAAACATAATGAAATTATAAATACTAATATATTCAATTTAATAATTAGGTTTAGGACGTCACACCTGGGGTAGTCGACGTACAATGACTGATAGTGGAATCAGTGTTGTATCAGGACAATCACAATTACCTGCCAATGTCAACAAGACAAGAGAGGAGTAAGTTTATTTTATTTTATATTTAAATTAAATTGAATCAAATCTATATGCATTGATATAAATTACTTTTATACCTACACAATTCATTAATTATTCACTGAAAATAAACAAACTATTATGTTTTATTGCTGTTCTAGCAGGTCGACAAATCGTTGCATGGTATGGCTTCAAGAAAGCCCAATGTGTGCTGGTGATGCACTTACCGACTCAGGTCCAGCTTTCAGTTGGTGTACTGCGTCTAATAGTACCACAACTGCAAAAGCCGCTTCCCATGGTAAATTAAGAATCTTTTTTTGTTATTAACCATTGTATTTACAATATGTATTGGGATTTTTTAGATTGCGCTAACGTAGATTGTGGTAGTAGCGGCTCCTGGACAAACCACATGCCCAAGCAGCCATTTGTTGCTGATCCTAATATGCCACCACCACCTTTCCCCAATACAGACAATCAGCTAATCGAAGCCGGTCGTAGGCTCAACGACCAGATGACGAAAAAGAATCACAAACAGAGGTAAATTATTTATTGTTTAAAACTACCAAAGAAAAAAAGATGGCAATTAGAATATTATTAATCTATCACACATAAATAGTAAAAAAAATAAATGAATTCTAAATAGTATTTAACATTAAAAATTCAATTTTATTATATGTATATATATTTAAATGTTATTAATATTAATAATAATGTTTTTTAGGACTTCTTCTTCTTCATCTGGCCGTGGCCTACCTGCAGAAGAATCAGCTACACCGTCGACATCTAGTACAATGACAGCACCACCAACTACCACAACTGTTGTGTACAATTTCAACGATGAAGAATTCCCATTCAGGAAGAAAATAGCTGGACATCCAATCACATTGAAACAGTTTATTGAATGTATGCCAAAGAAAGGACATTACAGGTAACAGTTTTTTATAATTTGACTTAAAAAAAAATATAAATGTATTCATGATGTAACACTACATTTTAATCATATTGTTTGTTGTACTATATATTAAAGAAAAAATCTTAACAATTAATCTTTAACGTGAAATATTTGTAACACAGGTATTTCTTTACTACTGAATTTGATGAATCCCCATCAACCGGCATCCAAGAAGAAATCACTGACGACAATCAGATGTTGCCGCTATGGAAGGGCAAAGTTATGGCTAGCCTAAGACTTATTGACTGATTGAACAATATTTGATTAATTTATTATATTTTTTATTAAGTGCCTAGTTTAAGGAACAAATGACTTGTATAATAAATTTAAAGCTGTTAATTGTTTTTAAAATACCTTAAGACTGGATTTTAGTCCAAAGGTAACAAAAAAAAATAATATTAATTATTATAATGTGTAATGTAAATCAGTGCCTTAGTTATAAACCAAACACTAATCTATTCCCAATGACTAGTGTGAAAGAACAATAAAAGTGTGACATTGGTAAAAGAAAAAAAGACTTATACGTTTTATAAGAAAAACAAATTTTATTGTGTTTTTTTGTTATTACAAAAAAAAGAAGAAATGTATAAATTTTTATAAAATGATGTTTTATTTTTATATACCCTAATTGATCCTTTTACAATGTAAAAACCTAAATATATTGATTTTTGTTATTAGTTGTGAATGTAATATGTCTATTTGTGACCTACAATAAAGATTACAGTGATGTATTTATGACATTTAAACCTTCCCAATAGAAGACTGTTTGTAGTTTGAAATAATCCGACCTGAAAATAAGCTCTTGAATAATTTGTTTCAATGTTAATGGTCCAATCACAAGATTAAGTCTTAATCCAATATGAGAATAGAATTTTAAATATATCAAGCATGAAGAATATTATTTTATTATTGTTATTATACTGGATATATTAACAAGTAAATATGTGAAAAAATATGACATAGACTTGAGAGGCAAGTGACCAAAAACAGTGATAGCATATTATTATACCAACATTATGTTGACTATAATATCTTACAACATAAACTATAACACATAATATTGTTTAGTTACAGAAGCCTTTCATCAATTTAAATGTTTGATTATTTTTTTATATTGACCTACATTTTAGTTCATGACTATAATTTTTTTTTTACTAAAAAAGTTAATATTATAAATTTTATTTTTCTAGTTAATACTAATTGCATTATATTTTTTTTAACAACAACACCTATTTACTTGTGCTCATAAAACTTGTATAATACCTACTGTATTAAAACGAAATGATGTGTGATCCAAAAAATGTGTGTTGTGGTATTTGAACAAAAAATACAAACTTTTTGATAAAATTGTTCAGTTCTTTACAGTTTCAAAATCTAGCAACACATTTTATTAAAACACTTTTAAAAAACAAAGTTTTTACTTATAACATTGTATTGTTAATACAGAGTCACAGAGGTAAAGTGCATGAAGCGTAACATTATTTTATTATATGCTTCCTAAACAAAAATAAAATATAAGATGTGCATTATAAAACTTAAATATCACAAGTCAGTGACTTTTCAATATTTGTTATAATTATTTTTATTCAGACATTATAATTATTATGAAACTATAGATACCTATTTAAAAAGACAAGAACTATCCAAAATGATCATATCCACCTATCAAAGTTTATTAATGTAATAATAGTGAACCTTTAACAATCAAAAACAATGTAAATATTGAAATATAAATATATAAAAACAATAGTTCACAAGTATCACTAATAAGAACTAGATATTAAACAAATTTAATAAGCAAAACAATTAATCTTTTAAAAATCAAAAAAGTAACACTAATCTATGCTTTTTATGTTCGATATTTTCGAAATTTTGATTTTCAAGCTATTGTATGGTATAAAACATTCCTAAGTTAATTCATTTTAATATTAAAGCTAGTTACACACAATCAGTTTGACTGTACACAAGTTTGCCATTTTGTATTATGTTAAAAAGACAGAGACAATGCTTTAGAGGAATAGGGGGTAGTTATTTCTTATTTCTTAATATAATATATATATTCCATAAGCTAAGAAAACTATGCTTAAATATTACTCTGTAGATTTAAATATTTGTGGTCTATCTATAGAACTATAAATACCAGTAATATTTACTTATAGGTAGGTACCATAAATTATATCAGTTTACATGTTCGAGTATTAACCTAGCAAAGTAGCAAAAAAAGTTTATTATAAATAAATATTCTACTTGAATTATAGGTGCCTATAAATATAATATTAAATATTCCGCAGAAAAATCGCACAAGACAATACAATGAAAATATGAAAATACTTAATATTTAATTTAAATCCAATTAATTTATTAAAACAATTATTAATGGTATTAAAACTTAAAATCATAACCGGACAACATTTGTTTATTACTACCTATTGTATAGTTGTAATTACTCATTTACTCACACAGAAGAAAAACTGTTGCCTACCATGGATTCCTGTTTCGATTTCACTCATCCTCGGCCGAAGTTGGGTAGATGGTACCTAATACAGCTTCCAGCTAGACCAGCTATCTACCTAGTTGTTATATAAATTAGTATTTTATTTAATTATAAGAAATGTTATACTTTAAAAATATATTATAAGTAAGTACATAAATCATCATGATATAATTATGTACCAGCTATGGTACCACTATGCCTGATGTAGGTACCTACTTCAAAATATTAGTACCTAGGTACCTATATATTATCAGTGCCAGCGCTAGGTTTTTCGCTGCCCTGTGATAATTACCTACCTATAATATACCTACCGCCCTTATACAATTTATATATTATTATTTATAAACAATATGCCGCGCCTAAAATTCCAAAAATAATTGTAGCCCTGTGCGGTCGCACATGCCTTCCGCCGACAATGTATATTATGTAATAATTTAGGGCTCGTATTTTATAGCAAAATAAATTCTTAAAAAAGCATTCTTTGTAGCCAAAAAAAGCAACAAAAAAAAAAAGAATGTATTGATTTAATTCTAAAAAAGCAAATTTAAATTAGGTATTAAAATAAATATTTATAAAATTAAATATTAAAAAAAGAATTCACGAGTTATTACGACCATATATGTATTTAGTCAAGTTATTTTATACTATACATCTATATTCTATACCTCACTGATTGTCGATTGATATTTATTATTTGCCGACCAACAAAAGTATTAGAACGTGCTATAAAAATACGCAAAATTCAGATGATAATTTTCCTTTTCCTTGAGTACTAAATACAATTATAGATAATTGTAGATAATTAAAACTATTTCGGCACAATAACGACAGATAAAACTATCAGTCATATACTTATTACTGGTTTTTTCACTGGTTCTATTATTTCTGGTAATAATAATATAGTCCAAGATGTATAATATACATAGAAATAAGCTAAGTTTTCAAGAAAAATATGTAAAAATCACGAAAAAATAACCAAATAGGGGAAAAAGCAATAAAAAGCAGTAGTTGTGGAAAAAAGCAAAAAAAGTTAACTTCATTAAAATCAGAACGATTCAAAACGTATTTAATATTTATATATAAGAATAAGAATTATCTTTCAATCACATTCTCCCCTCAAAAGAAGCATTTGCTACAAAATCCGAGCCCTAGACTAATATAGTAGTATCTATAATATATTATTATTTTAATTAAATTACATTCGACCTGTTATGTCACATTATTGTACATTTGTATACCTATACCTATAAGTACCTATGTAGTAGGTATATATTGCCCAAAAATCTATAATATTAATAACATGCATGAATTATTTTAGTTAAATTATACTTAATAATAACAGTTGCATACTTGCATCACTTGTTTTTGTATAACATTCTAACCACACCTCAATGGCTCCACGATAACTCAAATTCAAAAATTCAATCACTACCTGTATACCCTACTGCTGTCTAGTGTGTGATGTGTGCTCATTGCTAACATAAAAACTCTATGAAGTTACACTTAACCAAAAAAAATCTTCAAGTTCCTGATAAGCCTATAATCCCTGACTGTAAAGTAAACCTATAATATACCACACTCTCATAAACGGAATTGGCCTAAATATCGCATCTATCGTCAAAAAATCAAATAAAACTAGTTTCATATAGGTAAGTTAAATTTTTATTGAAACCTATTTATATGTTCTATATTATCTATTTACTTATCTACCTAATTAAGATCAGCTAAGTAGCTATTATACCTATTCGTATAACAGTGTTCTCGGATAAAACGTCAGCTCCAAAAATTTCGATTAAATACTTGAAAATGTTACGATTCGACCTCGTCAGCACGGAATCGTCCTGCAAAGGCACAGTGCGTGAGATACAGGTATAAGCGACTCATCGTCTATTTACGCGTCTTAATGTTAAAACGATCGGCGACGGTTTTCCAATGTTTCGACAGCGCTTTCGCCCCGTCGGCGGTTCGATGGTCGACCGCCTGCACCAGGTTGCTGAACTGCAATCGGGCCATCAAGTGTTTGTTGGTGACGGACCGGACGAACTGCTCGTCGTAACAGTCGGCCGGGTCACCATCCAGCCGGCAGTGGGCCTCCGCTTCGGCTCTGGTCAGCAGCACGCAATTCCACGGCGACCAGGGCTCTTGACGACGCCACCGGACCAACCGGAGACTGTTGAGCTGACCCGACTCGCCGACCGCCGACTTTTCACGCCACACGACAGACACCAGACGATACACCTCGGTGGGCTGCATCAGGAAACACTCGGAACCGTAAGCGGCCAACTGCATCTCGTCGTGCCGGAGCGCCTTCAACATCCTTCGGTACGGGGCCATGTCGATGCGCTTGTGTCCCACCTGTTCGGTCCACTCGCAACTTGCGCACACGTTGGTCCGGTTCACGCGGCTCTCCAGTGAAAAATCGGTGGCCGCTAAGTTGCGTTTGCACCGGATGCACGTGTACACGTTGAGTAACCGCTTCTCGGTGGGCCGATAGTACGAGTCTGCTTCCGGGTTCACGTCCGGCTGCCGGATGTAGTGACGGAACATCTGCTCGACTCGGGACCGAGCGGACCTCAAGCTGACCGCGTCAGCGCCCATATCGGCCAGGCCCTTTTCCATGGCCACAGCTGCTAGTAGGTGCTCCTTGTACTTATAACTAGACGCGGACACCGCAGCGTGGAGCTCGTCGAGCGCCTCAGCCCGGTCCACGCCTTCGCGCGGGATCACGATTTTCGCGTAAATCTCCTTTAAGGCCCGGGCCTTTTGGTTGCCCACGGTGTCCACAGTAAGCAGTTTGCCCGCCCTGTTCTTGAACATCTTTGGCTTTGACGTCTTGTTCAGGAACGTCAAATCGTCGTGCTTGGTCAGCTCGTACTTGAGCTCCGACCGCTGTTTCTCCATCTCCAGCAGAAATTTGATCTCTTTCTTGAGTAGGTTCATTTGCGCCGCCTTCCTCGACTTCTCCGCTTCGATCTCCTTGATCCGCTGCCTCTCCTTCTTCCACCACTTTCCGATCATCGTGTACAGCGAATAGAAGTGCTGCTGTTTAGATTCCAGAGAAGACGTCACAGCAGCCGCCACCGCCGCACCGCTGTCCGGTCCTGACGTCATGCTGCGGGACTGCCTCTGTCGTAGCAGCCGTCGCTGTTCGTCATCCACATCGGCTTCGGCTGCGGCCGCTATACGCCGTCTCTCGCGTGCCGCCAAAGTCCTCCTGAACGCCCGCTGTATTTTGAGCACGCTGCTGAGGACGTGATCTTCCCGTAACCACGATTGATAACTGTGGTAACGCCCCGGCTTCACCCGCCTTCCATCCACATACCCGAAACCGCCGCTGTCACAGTCGTCCCGGTTGGTCTGCGTCCATGCCGGTCGGCTCGTTGGCCGGCCTACCGCCCTGTCGACGCAAGTCTGCGTCCGACCATCCACCCGGGGGACGACGCTCGCTGCGTTAACGGCAACCTTGGGATCGGTCTGCAAGGCCGCGTGGTGGTAGGTCTTGCCGGTACGCTTGTCCCGGTACCCTCCCAGCCACCGCTTATGGCCGTCCACCGGACCACACCGTTCGATTTCTACCACTAGTCGTCTGCGGTTCACGTCTACCGTAATGACGTCCACCGCCGGCAAGTAGTACGCAGGTGGCTTGGGAAGCCGTATGCCGTCGCCCTTCAGGCGCAGCTCGAAAATTCCCAACGACGTCGCCCCGAGCTCCTTGAGCGTTTGCTCGTCACGAGGCCTATGCGACACGGCCGACACGTCTCCTCCCACTTTTTCGCGCTCGACGATGATTAGGTTTTGGTCCGTGTTCAGCGTCCGGTGCAGATGCGACCTGAGCTCACCGATGTTGATATTTAGGTCAAACGCCTGCGTCAGCGTATCGTTGGCGTCCGTCAGGAACTTGACTGTCACTATCTCGTCGTTACCGTGGTAGTTTTCGGTTTTCCCGTCAAAACTTTGAGACATTTTACTCAATTACAATATGATCGAAGAATGACGATACACTTTATTGTAGAACAAATAATAATAGGTCAAAAGGTATCAGCGGCGGTACAATATTATACTCACTGTAGATTCCGTAGAAGGGATGATTCAACACGATCTGTATACGAGCTAGGGGACGTACTATTGATCATACTTAAATCGCTATGGCGACCCAAGTTATAGGTAGGAATTGTTAGGTATTATTCAATAAAACACGTTTTTAATTTTTAAATAATAGCTTTTATTTGTTACAAGCTTACAAACTAATGGTTGTTATGAATATCATTCATTACATTCAATTGTATTGTACAACCTAAGATATAATTTACAGATGTGCAGATTTGTACAACATAATATAACAATAAATATGTCTTGCTTCAATTGTCTTAAGATTCATGGTTGTCTCCATCTTTATTTTTAAACATAGTTATCAGCACTGTTAAAAGAGGCCTAAGACCAATAAATATAAAAATTATTGGACATAATATATATTATTACAGATTATCTTAATACCCAATGATCAATAGTTATATTACCCATGTAATGGCCAATAGACAATACTTACAGTTTTAAGGTTTCATCAGTGTCTTCAAGATCTAATGATGAAATCATTTCCTTACGATAACTATTTGCCTTTAACTCGGTTCCCAATTCTTAAAATAATAAAATTAACATTAATTAGTAAATTACATATTACCATAAGAATTGATAATTCTTTTTCTATTTAATCACATACCTTTTTTAAACATTGAGTTTGTCAATTTATATCCCATCCAATCCATGTATTCAAATATGAGCTTATTAATCAACTCAATTGTTTCAGTTTGTTCAGGTTTATTTTTTGTTGTATTAATCACACGTTTGTTCTCCAAGATTTTTCTTATTTCAGTTTCTACAGTTGATACAAAGCTGTCCCAATTAGAGCCATCTTTTAGAGATTGTTTAACAACTAAGAAATAACAAATAGTAATAACAATAATAATAGGTAGTTATATTTATTTTATTAATATTTAACAATATGGCAAGTAGGTATAACATAATGTTTTTAAGTTGATGAGATTGTTTTCTTTTTTTATAAAATAACTATTTATATATTATTATTCACTGTGACTGTTATGACTAGTACTTTTTATTTACTGTAACTTTTAAGTTCTAAAAAAATGTATGAATCCATCAATTCTGGAGGAAATTCATTTTTATATATAAGTTTTTTATTTATTTTTCGTGGCTTTTTCCCTATAAATTCGTTTGAATAACACCGATTCATTATACAGGCAGGTAACAATTTTTAATTTAGGCAAGTCGTAGGTACCTTCGTGTAACTTTGCGTCCACAGCGTCAGTTTGTCGTTCCATCGCAAAAGCTCTCTTGGAACTATAGAACTTGCGCTTCACGCCTCACGATTGTCAAGACGTCTAAATATCAAAAGTTTTGAGTGCCGGACACCGAACGTTGCTAGTTTTTAATATTTTTATCGTTTTTTAAATTAAATCGTCATCTCGGATCTCCGACATTGCAGCGGTTGCTAAGCAACAATCAATGGTCAACGACAAATCGCTATCACATTCACAACCATAGACATTATAAATTACATTAAGTAGTTCGTGATCATAACCGATGACCATGTGCAGTAACTTAAACGGCTAAAGCAGTAAATTTAATGTACAGGACAAAAAATAATTGTTATAAATATTTTATGGATAACGTTACCCAACATGCAATATAGCAAACATTAATAATATTGTGAATTGTGATTACTATCATGATATTATTATGATAAGTACAGCAATTAGTGCGGTACTGCGGTACTAAACTACTAACAACTTACTGTGTACTGCACTTTCAAAATCAAAATTAAATACACTATTATAGTCTAATGTTATAAATTGGCATTTATTTTGTTATTTTACGACTTGTCAACAAATTACGAGGTCAAAATATTTTTCGATCGTTAACTGATAGTTAATTATCAATTATCATTGATAATTTCTCCCCGGTGTTGCTGGTGTTGTACAATAGGTACTATTGTTATTCTGTGAACAATTTTTTGGTGTCGTCGTTTTTAAATTTTTAAATTTTATTTTTGACATAAATGATCTACTGATTCGGTCGGTAGAGGCATCTCAATTGATTTCACGCGCCATACATTCAAACTGCTACAAAAATGGATGTGGTCAATGAGAGTGAGTAGAATATTTGCTGTATGCCTACAGAGCTCCATTCAATTGTATTAATTATGTGTTATTATAGATTTCTATCAGTTGTTGCCGGAAATTGAACTGGCCATTGCCGAGTGTGATTTCATTGCAATCGATGGAGAATTCACCGGTCTTCACAATGGTACTATGGTCAGCATATTCGATACAGCAGCTCAGTATTACCAAAAACTTCGAAGTAATTGTATGGACTTTTTGATGGTTCAATTTGGTCTGTGTGCTGTAAAATATAATGCTGAAAAGAAAAAGTACAATATTATTAGAAGCTTAAGAATTTTATCGAAATTAAATAAATCTTTGTGTATGTTTATATTAGGTATACATACAGGGCATATAATTTTTATACCTTTCCAAAGCCCATGAGTCGATATGCTCCAGATTGCCGATTCCTCTGTCAGTCTTCAAGCATGGAATTTCTAAGCAATAACAATTTTGACTTTAATAAGCTGTTTAAACATGGTAATTTACAATAGTTTAGTTTTATTTTGTGTGATAAAATAATAGTTTATATTATTATAGGCATTCCTTTCCTTACTTTGCCTGATGAACAAGTATTACAAAATGAACTGCTTAATCGATATAAGCAAAATTGTTTACAGGCTCAGACACCATCAAAAGTCTCTGAGTCTATACCTATACCAGATAATCATAAAGCAGATATAGAAACTGCTTGGTAAATATATTTTTATATTTTATAGTATAATAATAATTAGGATACAGTCTTATGTCATAAAAAATCTTTAAAAATTATTCAATTAAATATTAAAAAATTAAATAATTCTCCCTATCATCTTAAAACTGTGAAAAACTAGCAAGTCAAGTTTATAAATCAGTATATAAATTATGCATGTAATTTTATATATTATTATATTATTTATATTAATTTCATAATATATTTATTGGCAGTGAAAAAGTAAAAGAACTTTTAGAAAGTGAAACGAGTTCTGAAGTCATCGTAGCAGAGAAACCCAATTCTTTTGTCCGTAAACTTATTTATCAGGTTAGTTGGATATAATTTATTTTAATATATAAAATGATTACTTATTTAGTCTACACATTTAGATACATACATAATATTTAATTTGAGATACAAATTATGCAATTAGCCATACTTGAGTGAAAATAGACAGTGCATTAAGATTGAACTGTTTGGTTGATCAAATTTAGTAGTATCTCACTCACTTATTCCTACGAATAGATTGCAAATGTTATGATTAGCTGATGTAACACAACAGCTTAGTATTTTAGGGTGTTTTATGGTATTTGGCAGTACAGTCGGCGTGTATGATCAGTTCCGAGGATGGTTTACTCTAGTTTACATAGAATGGTTAGGTTACATTAAACTAAACAAAACTATTTGTTCTTTAAACTATGTATAAAATATTATTCATTTTAGAGTAAAAAAAGCATTATTGATCAGTAAGATAAAAAATAAATATATTTAGGTATAATGCTTAAAAAATTTAAGCATAATATGCTTATTAAATTTATTGTATTTACTGATAAATACAATTTTGACTAGATCAATTATATAATTACCATACTACTTACTACACATGTTATTTTTAACTTCATAAAATCATAAACTTTATATATTTATTATTCAGTTTACTATATGTTTTACTTCGGTATCAAGTGAAGATTTGATATTATACCAATTATTATTGTTTGTTGTATATCAATACATTTTTAATTTTAGTCATATTTTGCAGGAAGTCTATAGTAGGTATTCAGATTCTAAAGTAAGTTTACAGTCCAGAATAGTAGAAGATATTGGCAGTGTTATGGTAGCTTTCAAAGGAAGAACAAAATTGTTAATGGCACAAGAAAGAATGGAACGAGAACAGATTGAGTTAGAAAAAGCTGTCGGGTTTTCAGCAGTCTTAAAGAAAATTATAGCTTCTGTACATTTTGTATAACATAAATGGTAAATATTTTCATTTACTAATCAGATATATTTTTGTTTTTTTAAGAATAAACCTGTTGTTGGACACAATATGACATTAGATGTTTGTCATATGATTCATCAGTTTTGTTTACCATTGCCATCTAGCTATAGTGACTTTCAAGCTATGGTTAAAACAATATCATATCGGTATGTCATATTTTACCCAATAATATAATAAATTCAAATTAAAAACATTGTGTAAGATTAATTTGTACTAAGCTTTTTGGATACAAAGTATATAAGTGGTACGGAACCACTCAAGCCATTCTTCGGTTCAACGGTATTGAATGATTTAAAAAAGTCACTATCAGAACAATGTCAAAATTATATAGATTTGGGTAATTAATCTATATATATTTTTTTTATTTGAAGTAGTTTTTAATAAAACCTTTATTTGTGTTATAGAACCAGAGGTTCCTGAAGTTGGTTATTCTGAAGATGTATCTAAGTTGCATGACGCTGGTTTTGATGCATATTTGACCAGTACTGTTTTTGTCAATCTTTGCAATTTATATGGTGAGTTTGTACAAAAATGTATTTATATATAACAGTATTGTGTAATGTAAAATAAAAAGCAAGGTAAACCTGGTTGTTTGTTTCTCTCGCATGTTCCACTTAGCAAAATTTGTAATAAATTTTGAATAAATTTTATGTTCTTAGCTTTAATAATTAATAGAATAGATTAACTTATAAAATAAAAACATTGACTACCTATGTTTCATATGTTGGGTTTTTACAATATTGAACATTTTATTGGTTATAACTTTATGAATCATTAATCTATACATAATAAAATATCAAAATTCATATACAACTATACACAAAATATCCTGTTTTGTTTGTTATCATTATTGTCACCTATTGCCCAGTAACCATACTACCAAGCATACTTACGTCCACTTACCAAAACATTGATTGGCCTGACACTCGTCACCAAGCAGCCCCATCACACTGATAATTATTTTCTTACCTTTAAGTTTAACAACAGGTCAATTCACTTTAATATTTAAGTCAATAATACAAAATAGATTTCGCTTAACTCAATTTTGGTATATTTTATGTTTGTAAGACATAGACTACAGATTCAAGCGTAGAATCTTCTTAAACAGGATCAAAAATTAATGTGAATTAATATTATAAATATGTACTGTACTACTATACGGTCTCGGCATGTGTGCGAGTGTGGTGTTCTCCTAACTAATATGCTTTTTTTTTAACCTTTACTCCTTGTATACTTTCATGTACTCAGTGCCTATTAACATGGATAATTTACGTATTTGTAGTTACATTTATGAGTTGTAGCCTGTAGGTATATAAAAATAAATTGTATACTATACATTTTAAATAATAAAATTAATGGTTTCTTGTTATTATTACTTACTACTTATTAGTAATGCGTTATTTGTATTGACTTTATAATATTTATTATTTAATTAAGTATTTATCATTAATTTTGTATGAAAAGATGAATTTTCTATAACTGATTAGAAAAACTTTTGTTCAGATTTTAGCAATCTCTTTTTCCATTATAATTTATTATTCTAATTAGAAACTATAAACAACCGCATTTATTCTTATTTATTATATTTGATTTCAGGTAAAGTGAAAGGTATCAAAGAACAAATTTCTACAGACTCTGCTTACCTTAAACAGTTTGAGAATAAGTTAGTAAATATTTTTAATTTGGTATCATTTAATATTAATTATTATTTTATTTTAAAATGTTCATCATTGTATTATTATATTTTAGACTCTATATGATTCGGTATAATGAAGATCCATGTTTAAACTTAAATGGTCCTGAACGTAAGTTTTAATTACTTATAAACGTTTTTATTTTGTGTCTTATGGTGGGTACTGCATTACTTTCATCACAGCATAAATGCTTCTACTTAGACAAGTTATTTGATTTTGATAACCTCCTTGAATTTTACAAAAAATTAAACCATTGTTTAACAAGTTAGGTTTTAAATGATCAAATAAATATTTTAAATTATCAAGATATTATAGTGTATTATATTTTATCGGGGATGTAATAGTTACTGGTGGGGTAGGAGACTATCTTAATTTACAATTACTAGTACATTTCTAAAATCAATTACTAATTATTTTTAATTATTAGATAATCAAAACTAGGGTTAGAAATTATAATATATAACTCAAAAATATTCATAGAAACTTAGAAGTTATTTTTTTTTCTAGCCCAACTTCAAAGAAGCCATGTTTATCATATTACATTCCCAGCAGAATGGAAAACTATTGATATTACAAACATATTTAGTCCATTTAGTAAGCTATACAATTCTTTAAAAAACACATTATATTACTTATATATTATATGAAAATAATTTATTAAATTTTTATAGCCAATGTATTTATCAAGTATATTAATGATACATCTGCTTGGGTGGCATTGAGAGAGGCATCTCAAGCAAAAGCAATGAATAAAATTTTGCCCAAATTACAAGCCCTTCACAAAAACATTATATTATTACCGTGGTCTGCTTACTACAAAGATACATGTACTTCTAATGTACCAACTACAACAAAAAGAAAGATTAGCAATTGCTCGTCATCTCCTCCTAAAGATAATATTGATTCGCCAATTGCTGAAGATACATCTGATGATCATGATGGTCATACACCAGAAAAAGTACCACGTATTTCAAAAGGGTAATAATTAATTGCCATTTATTTAATTTAATAGTTAGTATGAATTATTATTATTAATTTTTTATATATATCTAGACGAAGAGTTTCAAAAGGGGGAACTATAAGTCCAATATTGGAAGGAGATGAATCTTCTGAATTAGGTAAAATTTATTTGTTATTGCTAATTTATTAAAACGTATCTAATATAATTTGTATTTTTGTATATATATATATTTTTTATATAGAGGCTGACTCTTCAGCTGTATCAAACATCACTGATGTGGATGTAAAAAATCATAGTATAAGTACTCCAAGCTATGCTCAAACTTTAAAGACAAAAAAAGATACAGATACAGCAGAATTGAAAACTATTTTCCCAGTTGCTTCGTGGGATTAGTAAAACATAATAATTATTTTAATGCAATTTATCTGTAAATATATAATGTTGTACGAATAATATCTCATAAAATTGTATTTATTGTATATTTATTTTAATTTCTAACAGAGGCTTAATTAAATACTTTAGAAATATATACAATCATTTGAAACAATATAACAATGAATACAAAAAAGAGTTGTCATAATACAATATAATATAATATGGCTAATAAGCCGTACATAAATACATATTAGTAAGGGTACAGAGTTAGCTATGGACAACAAAAGTATGCAAGGAGAACAAATCAAATTTATTAATATTCTTCGTCTTTTTATTATTATAAAATATGTTCTTCAATTGTGTACTTTAAATATAGAGTAGGAATGAATAAGGATAAACAGCTTAAAGCATCTGGATAATCAATATTCCTGTCCAAAATCTCAAATAAAAAAATATAAGTCTTAACTTAAACATTTTGGTCTAATGTTTCAACTTTCAAAATTAAGATTAAAAATAGATAAGAGTGTAGTATACGAATGTATGATTCTCTAGTCACCTTACTTTTAATTGAAAAGATGCATAAGAAATTGTGTTAAATATTTTCCAGTTTTAATTTACTACCTGTTCAATGGTTTATATACTTAAGTATCACGGAGAGGAAGTGTAAGTATAAAATCACCTAACTTATGAATAAATAATTGGTATTTTAAGTCGGTCTAAAAAGAGATTATTAGTTATTATCCATTAATGTGTAAAAAATAATCTATAAGAGACAGAAGGTTCTAAATTCTAGACTTTAGCTATGACTGTGTCTGGGTTATGAACAAAAGATATAAGGACTCGGGTTTTGTAGCAAATGCTACTTTTGAAGGGCGTGTAATAGAAATATAATTCTTATATATCAATAAAACGTTAATAATACGTTTTATAGTTTTAAATAGTTCTGATTTCAATGAAGTTTATTTTGCTTTTATTCCATACTGTCCCCTAGTATATATATATATTTTTTTTAAATTCATATTGTGCTTTAAAACTCAAGCCCTACTTACAAATATCTACTATGAATTATATTTCTTAAGTTCTTACTAGAACTAGGTGATTATTTTATTACAGACCACTCATTATTTCAAAAACTATTAATGCTTTTGGAAATATTTCTTTTATATTATAATAACTGTAACTCATTAAAAAAATTCAAAATACTTAAAACTATTGATAGGTGAGGCTGGTGACAGTATAAGAATAAAAAATATGGTGAACTTTTAGTCGGCTCAGTAAATTAGTATCTTGGGAGTGGTTGTCTAGAGGTGACCAACTCTGAAGAGAAAGTGGTTCATATTTTAAGAAACAGTCAAAAATTCTAAACTAAAGGTAAGTATTTGATATGGCAACTAGAACATTTTGGAAATCCGTACGTTTGGTTACATATCAAAAACGCCTTGTGAGTTGTGATCATTCACAATATTATTATATTTCATAATATAATATTACATCAACCCAAAAATACTCGTATTATAATTTTACTGTAACTGTAGTAGGTACTGCACACTTTTTAATTTTGTATTAAATATAGTAGGTCCTACTCTTTATAATTTTAATCATTAGACTATTAGAGTATGCGTATTTAATAATCAATTAGTCAAGTTTTTTTTAAAAAAAAAATGTATACTTGTCTTGAACACACAACACACTACAGATAAATACACATAGATTTTATGTACGTCTATCGACGTGAAACATCAGACAATAAGTAAGTATGAGCTCTTAAATAAGAGCCTCTTATATACACGCAATACATTATTGTTAGTTATTATTTAATTTTGGAAACAAAAATACAAATAATAATTAAACAACAAGTTTTATCTAGAATTGTCTGAACATTATCATAGTAATATTACATTTTTGTATTTATACATATATGAAGTTTGTTACCACAGAATCAACAGGTTTATACAATAAATATATTACCTACTCATGACTCATGAGTCATGAAGTGTATTGCCGTAAGCCGTTTTAATAAGGTTCATAGTTTTATTCAATTTGTCGGCTGATATAAAAATTGCATCACGGCCACTAGTCAGTAGTCACGTGCATCCTAGTTACCTATGTCATAAAACCATGTAACCAGACTGTTTTGTAGTGTGCCTTGACAGTGGACTGTATTTTGTTCGCCTGTGGAATTTTCTTAGATGATGTTTTGTTGTTTTTACCTACCGTATAACAAAACTGCGCAAGTCTGCCCTGGATGAGTCTTGCTACAGCAAGGTGCCATATAATCAAGTAGTT
>VUJU01002701.1:0-33901 GCA_009835225.1 Aphis craccivora
ATCTAAACAACTGGCGCACGCGTATTATTTACGTGTGGTTGTTATATTATACGCACGAGGTGTTACAAAACATATCAAATAAAAACAGGGTTCGACTGATTGGAGTCGTGGTTATCGTAGGCCGTTGCTCAAACAGTGGTCATCGTCATCTCTTGTTGACCGTAGGCCAATGTCATATTTTATCGAATCTCGTTTATCGAAATCGAAACGCCGGCTCTTGGTCTGACCCAGATATGGCGTGATGCGGCGGTGTGCCGTGTGGTGTGGACACGTAAAAACTCGATGGCTCAACGGCTTTAACGCCGCCGTACGCATATCATAATACTTTATATGTATTATACAAAAAGTTGCTCAACTCCCGTGTACTAGCTCACAATAATAATAATAACGCACATAAAAATACTGTAGTGCTAAAACCGGTAATAATCGTTTTATAATTCGATAAACTCTGTGTAATAACGTACGCGATTCGCACTAAATCTAAATCTAATTCTATACATCTATGGGTATTATAATATCGTATTGTATTTGGCTAGTAAAAATATGTACATTATCGTAACAAGTCGAGGACGGGCCGTCAACACGCACCCATAAGGCACACACAAGAACGAAACGGGACGGACGACGGATGGACGGACGGACATTCGGGCCGACGACTACGCGCGTAGTCGAACGACTGAAAGGGGGCGGCGTGTGGGAGGCGGTACTCGGACGAGAAAATGCACGTTTCAATTAGAGACGGTACACAACAGTCATATTTTACAATCTATGAGAGTAATAATAATAAAAAAAATACGTTTTCCCGCGTAGGAGTGTCCGACCTTGTGACAGTTTCGGCTTAATGATCCGTTCTTAAAGCGCGCGCCGAGATATTATTATATATTATTATTATTATTTGTGTCCATCGGCCGGACGGCGTTTTATCTACTTGCGCGCTCCCATTGTATTACATATACACGAACACCGACGCGACGGCGAAGGATCCGTTGCACAAGTCCGCTATCCTCGTGTTAAAATAATATTGTTATTAATAATAATTAAATACAGTACACTCGTTAGTTGTACAATATTGTTATAATTTATTGCCGATGGAATAATTTTTCTCTCGATATGATATCGAAAATAAAAGATAATACCTAAACGATAATAATACGACTTTCCATCGCTCATCTCATCAGAGTTATTCACCAAGTATGCTCATCCTTGATTTTTTCTCCAATAAAATATTTATATTAAATCTTTACAAATGAATTTTTAAATATAGATAGATACAAACTTTGGTTTTTAAAATAAAACCCCCCTTTTTGCTGTAAATGATTTAACGAATATTTATCTGAAATTTGTTGAACAATTCGAACGAGCAGTTTTTGAGTTCTTTAATTTTGTATGGTAAGTAATGAATTTATAATATGTTTATTATTAGTAGGTATATTTAAACACCCCATAGATCAACATTTGAATAAATTTAAAGTAAAACTGAGGTAAGCATTTGGTGAATAACCAGAATAACTTTGTATAATATTATATTACATTTTCTGTGCGTCGCGTATAAGTATTTTTTTTTTTTTTTTGGGGGGTTTATTGGGCCTTTAAGGCCATCCCGTCTCACAACCAAGCTTCCATCCTTCTCTATCCAATGCTAGATTTCTCCAATTGGAACAACCTCCCAACTGCTCAACGTCCTTCTTTACAACAGCTTCCCATCGCATTCTTGGTCTTCCCAGAGGCCTTTTACCTACAGGGTTTTGTTCAATCACTGCATTTAAAAGTGGATTTTGGCTCCTCCAAGCGTGGCCAGCCCATGGTAGTCTTCTGCTTCTGATGACCTCCATATAAGTATAAGTATACTGTCGCGTATAAGTATAATCATATTATCAATATAGTATTTGTCTGATATTAAATACGTTACGGTACGTTGTTACGAATCGTTTTAAATATCGTGGCGCCGCGTTCGTGTATTTATACAATTTAACATAACCCACGTATATTGGAATATAATAATATAATATAATATATGTGACGAATATGTAGCGAACGTGGGTCGTATTTAACCTTTTAACTATATGATTCATTCTTGAGTATAATAATAATATTTTAATATTCGCGTCCTCACGCACTCTGGCTAGAAATTCAGGAGATCAGAAAATTGTGATTTTTGTGGCAACCCAATCGCCCTTATTTCAATTAAGTTCAGACAAAACGATGGCGCCGGTGTTGATAGGTATTACATATTATATTACGATTTACCAACACGTAGGATAGCGTATATAGATATTTTATAATTTTTTATTAATTGACGTTACGCAATATTATATTCTTGTTTACCAAAAGTGGTTCGATTTTTGGGATACACAGCAGCTCCTTATTTTAATGAATATAACCGATTAACGCGATTGCCGTGGCTAGACTGTGTGTCAAAACGAGTATTGCAAAAATAGTAGCAACACCTGGAGCGATTCGCGTGTATTGACTACAAGTAATAAGTGTATTCTTAAATTGTCAGCGATGTCACCATCGATCGATATTCAACATATATGTATATTTATACATCTGTTTAGTTGTCTCGATAATTTACAATATTCGTCCGTACTAATGTACTTGCCTAATAAAACACAATAATAATAATATTGTAGGGTGGAGTTAAAATCAATTTTTCTTATTGTTAAACTTAAAATACTAGAGGAAATGATTTACAATGAATGTATATATTTTATTACGAGAACCATTACCAGTCAAACGTTTAAAAAACATTTAAAATTTATTATTGATACGACTTTTTACTACAAGTTAATGCGTTAATCGTGCACATTTATTGTTATAAAATGCAAAGAGTTTATGCCGATACATTAAGCAATGATTTTGATAATAATAATAATGTAGTGATGAAAATATAACTGGAAATCTATCTCTTTCTGAGAAAGATATCGTATGCACTATGTGTCTTTTGAATTGCAAAGAATTAATCATACTGTAGTAACAAATGATGTCACCGTAGTAAACGATAACGAGTTTATCAAATTTTAAATAATTTACACTTTCAATACATACATGCAGTAACGAAAGACGTCATTATAGCAACTGATAACAAGTGCAACAAAAAAACGTTTTAGAAATATTTAAGATAGACCCAATCCAAAATGACATGTTTATGTCAAAATGAATATGATAACAAAGACGACTTATGTACGAATGACCGTTTGTCGTCGCACAGTTATTATAATAATATTATAATCTACAGCGGTTGACCTGGTTATAAAAGTGCATTTAGTCTGCACACCAGTGCTTTGAGAAGAAAATGCGTGTATGCGTGTGTGTGTGTGCATGTGTTCTTATATGTATTACCGGTGGTCTGACAAATGATTCATTGACAACTAGTTGACCTCTGGGACCTTCAACTTTTCATTAAATTACACCGAACCTTGGCAACAATAGCACATAACTAGGGAATTTAGAACGTAAGGAGATCGGTGGAAACGTATAGACACTCGCGTGTTCACAGACTCATATTTAATGCACTGTCCGTAGGTACAGACTTGTAAAATTCCAATATATGCGTGTGTGGGTGCTATAATACTGACGCCTTTGGACAGTCGACAGACGCGGACCACGGGGAACACCGGTAGCTAATTTCGTAATACGATCATACACAGCCATACACACTAACTCGCTCTTGCTCACTCACAAACATATTCACACAGATTACACCGTACGATGTTAACTGTTTAAGTGCCCGGACCACACAGCTTATAAGGAGATAGTTAATAAGCCGCGCAAGGCCTTGCCAATCGCCGACACGCGAACCGCTGCAGATACGCGTATATATTATTATAATAGTTTGACGTTATACAATTATTATTATTGTTAGAGATTTTTCTCGCGTGGCGCCGGCAGACCACTGCAGCAGTTGGATATTATTGATTGTTATTGTATTTTTTTTAAAAAAAAAAAGTAAAATAATTTACAAAGAATAGACATTAAATTACATACGCTGTATATACGATTATTATCGAAAATAAAAGTTGTAGTGTTATACTCGTATTATATTAATATGTATACGCCACCATTAATTTCAAGTACGAAATGAGATTGAAACTAATTTAAACGATGGCTGTCGAACAAAAAATATTGAGTCAACCGATTTGATGAATCATTAGTAAAAAAGTATCGGAGGATATGAAAGTTCAAAATCTATATTAAAAAAAAATGTTATGTTTACGCTTATGAATTCGGTCCTTGGACGAAATTGGGAAACCCATGAACAGTGAAAAAAATTAAATAGATCTAATAGCTGAATATTATTCATTGAACTACAATTATGTATAGCCTTATAGGTACCTAGTTATAATATGAAATAAAAATATTTCATCATCTTGAGTATTTTTTTTATGAAGTTGATGTTTGATACTGTCTATGTAAGGATGAAGTAGTAGATATAAATTAAAAGTCTACAAAAATGTACTATTTTGATTTAGGTACTATAATGATGATAATATAAAATTGAATTATGCGAATATGATTTTAGGTTGTGATTATTTTCCTTTCAAAATTAATAAAAAATAATTAAATACATTTTGATATTGGATTCTACTACCATTTAGAATAAAGGTTAAGTAAAAATGTAATGTTTTTTTTTTTATATATTAATGTATCTTATCATTAAGGTCTTATTAATTGTAATAGATCTTTATTGATGTTTTATAATTACTTCTTCTAAATATGTTTAAATTGTAAAAAATGTATCATAGTCGTTGCCTCGTATTTAATCCATATTTCTTTGCAAAATACCTCGTCTGTTGTCAATTAACTAATTAACTAATTAATTATAATTTTCTATTGAATACTGAATTTATAAATGTTTTTTATACAATAATACTTTATAAACACTTCATCAATATGAGAACTGGCCATAATGGCTTTCTGTATTATTACAGTGATGTAGTGATCAACATAAAAAGGAATTCGAAATTTCATAAACGTTATGATAAATTTATCAATCGACAGACTATTAATTATTGTAAATAATAATATTATATGATGAATCGGGAGTTTCTCGCAAGTGCGTTCCAAATCATAATTTATCATACTCAAAAAATTTCATCTTAACCGGCGCCAACCTATGCATACCACCCGTAGTGTGTTACCGTGGCATACGTTAATTCTTTTTTACTTTTTCTTCCGACGGCGTTCGACTACTGTAAAGTTAGATCACGGTACACAGTAGCCAGACTCTCTCTGTAGATCGGCCGGGCACATGCGATGTAATAGGAACATAATATTAAGATTTGTCAATAATCAATATGTGATGTTTGGTTATGCGGGTTGTGTCTAAGAACAGCATGTCCCGAATAAATTTTCAATTTATGAATTTCAAAAATTATTGTTATTATTTTTTTCTAGAACCGCTTCGATAAAAACGTAAAAATTACAATTTAAAATTTATCTGAATTATACATCTGAGATATTTTTTAAGCATCAAAATTATATAAGTATATAGTTTTAAATGCGTCAGTATGACTGTAAAAAATATGCTTATTCAGTATTTAGATATATTTATACTGAACAGTTGTATGTATTTAACTAAATAAAATTAAAATTACCACTTGGTATATAATTAGTTAAGTATTCATTTAGGATATAATTGCATTACCATATAAATAGTCAATTGATTATAACGTGCAGGTTGTATATTATATTCGACTAGTTACATTATAGTTAATGCTGTTTAGCAATGTTTGCTATAATTTGTATTATTTACATCTTATGCAGACATAATATATGTTTCAACTTTCAAGCATTACTTTATAGTAAATTCATAATAATAATATATTATTACGTGCGATATAAATGTTATTCGTATATAATTTTTTTTATTTTGAAATCGCTTAATATATGTATGTCATTCGAATAATTTTATATCAAATACATTATAAAATTATAAATATACGATTTCATTTAATTCAACCTCTAAATAATTATCGATTTTCAATATAATTTTAGTTTTAAGATTTGTTGCCATTGCTGATATGTTTAGTCACTTAGTCTTATTTTTTCTTCAGCTTTTCAGTATATCTACTTATCGTAAAATGTATCAAACTGTCAATAGAGTAATTCATACTCAATATTATAATAAAAACAGAAAATCATTTCAAGTTTTGCATCAGAATTTTCTTTACTGTTTGTCTAGTTTTACATCACATCGTATTTATGTACACGATTGTGTATACAGCTTATTTATAAAATCATACAATACAAATATTTCTAAATACCTACTTTAAATCGATTACGCAGTGAAATCATTGCATAGATATTTATTTAATCCGCTGAATAATATTTGTAGATATGCATAATATTTTGTTCTCTGTCGACTGAAGTACACACAGTTATTGAATTGTTCGATAACATAACGAATACATAATAATATAACCTATATGTTTTAGTTATATTATAGTCAACTCATTATGAACGATATCAAACTGATTCTAATACATACATAGGAACTGATATTATGAATGCAAACGATCGTGAGTCATTATAGAAAGAAAAACGTGGTAAAATAAAAATCATATTACGATAAAAAACACGTTATCTATGCTGTAGTAGTATGGCATAAGTGCGTGGGTTTTAGCACTTTTAAACGTTGAAAGCGTACACACTACATACACATATAGGTGCATAACTCGTGCACTATAATATTATACACCTCTATGCACCTATATATAATAATATAATGTACCAGAAAGCCATAATTTATTATTCTATAACAATTCACATTAAATATACGTACGTATAATAATAAAAATATTACTGGATATTACCTAAATATAGTTTATTTATACTTTATAGTATGAAAAACGCGGTTATTTTCTTTTCAACCGTAATCGAAACTCTCATTTTGCGCACTTCAATATTTTTTAAACGACACAGTAATAATAATATTATGTATATGCCATTACGTGTATAGTATACTATTTTAGTGTTTTGTTTATACGTATAAATACGAACAAAATGGTTCGAAAAATCATCAAAAGTTTATGTCTTCGTAAATCGACGGTCGTTCTTGCTCATCAGTCGATATTACTCCGATTTAAACCTCACTGACGGCTCTATTCAATATAGATAAAACAATATTACCGTAAAATATAGTTTTGACCTCCAAACGCTGATGGACATTGTATTGGTGGTTTGGATTATACAACCATAGACCTTATACCTATTTTTATAAGTATAAAAAAAGTAATGTATAAAAATACAATTTAATTTTGTGTGAAAAAAATCGGTTTTTGAACGAGTTTGTTATCGTTATAGTAGTATATTTTACTGTCATAATTGTGTTGTTATTTTTAAATAAAGAATGAAATAGATGTCTTCTTTTCAGAGATTTCTCCATCGAAAAGTAATGAAAATTCACCCATTCCCAAAAACGTCCGTTATTGAGAGGTGTCCATTAGAGGGGAGGTTTTAGTGTAACATAACTGAATTCGCGCATCATCACTCAGTCACACGCCTTCTATCTCGTCTCAAAACGAATAAGTATTGTTAGTAATTTAGGTATGGCCAGTCAATGGATTTACTAACCCTTAGTTGAGTGGCAAAAACCTTTATACATTTTAAATGAAACTATTAACATCATTACTTTCCGTGCACGGCTAAATAATATGGCTCCCTTATTTTGGATATAAAAATTCTTCTGTACACAATCCATACCTATGAAAGACTATCCTGAGAGTTCAAACAAGTATAATAGTTTTTCCGCCGAAATGCATAACGGTACAACTACTGTACAAGAAATGGTTTATTATCGTCGACATAATAATTATTATTGTAAAGTATGATGAGTGATTATAATGAAAACGATATTGGACGTAGATCTGATGACGGTTTTAAAAGTCTTGTGCAACCCGTCGCTGCCGATGATTCGTTTCGGGACGATAGGCGGAGTACGGTTGTCAATTATTTTCGATACTATCATAATAATTTGTCTAATCGATTTTTACACGCCACTGCAGCTGTATAATAGTTGTGCACGTTGCGAAACGACACGCCACCGGCCCGGGGCATCATCCCGCAACAATCAATATATTGCATATTATTATTATCGTATTAAGGATTGGAAAATAAAATAAAACGAAATAATAATATCTGACCACCTCCGTACGGCAGACTGTATTCTCCAATATATATCTAACTTATAATACAGTATGAATGTCATTAATCATAATAACGTTCGAGATCGGAATGTGCGCTGCGTGATCCTAATCGTACGGAGCGTGTGTGTTTTGATCTTCTACACGCGGGCGACTGTGTTACATTATATGCGTACTTTGCGTACGACGATGACGGGTCAAACGCGAGTCACGTCGCCCAAAACGAATAGGTAATAATAATAATAATAATAATAATATTAATAATAATAATAATATTATTATTATTATTATTACGAGCGCATATTATTCGTATCCGCCACGGGCCGATACATAATATACGAATTATAGTGTTGTCGCGCCAGGCACCAAGGTCCACGATGCATAGTATTATTATTATTAAATTATAATAATATTACATCACACCGGACGATGACAAATTGGGGCACGCGTTTTGTCGGAAATCTTATCGGTTTCTTTTCTGTTCGAATTTTTAACCGCTACGACCAGTTGTATATCGACGTATGTAATTCGATTCTTAAACTGTTGTGTATATGTATATGAAAAAAAATAGGACACCATCGAAATTGCTACAATTTTATTTACACTGCGGGATTGACCAGATACGCTTCCCACTATTTTTATCTCGCTTTAACAATAATAATATTCAAAGTGTTTTATGAATAAAGATCCGTTCATCAAACTTATTTTAATGTCAATTATTATTTGGTGGATATATTTTTTTTTTATATAACGTTACATATTCCATTCAAAATTTGAACGATTAATTCTTCAGTCATTAAACTAATTACGTTAAGGATAGTACCTATTCTTTAGAAATGTTTTAACAAAAACATAAAATAGCTTTAATACCTATATTGAATTTATTGTTTATTTATTATTATACTATAGCCATTTTTATAAATCATAAAAATGTCGATGGATATTAATTACTTCAGTTTTCATTTTTTTTCAATTGACTTATTTGGAACCTGAGTATACAGAAAGTTAAATTAGGTAAACAAAAATGTACTCGTTCAAATAAATTTTGATGTCGATACGTCAATATTTACATATTGACTATATCATATAGCTGAATAATTTGCAATAAAAAAGGACAGGGTTTGTTTTTTCAGAGGACTCTCTCAAAGTACCTACCTACAAACAATTTTAAAAAATTGGAAGTATGGTTTTAGAGTATAGGTATATTTGAAAATTTCTAAAATCAAATTTTGAATAATTGCATTATTGAAAAAAAAGGGGATGGGCATGATTGATCATAATCGGTGAATCACCCTGTATACTACTAATACTAGTTAGGTGTACTCGAGGCATCCGTTTCGAAACGCAAGTGCAGTCCGACAGTAAAACAATACATCATGATTCAGTCTCGCGGAGGAAAGAATCCCTGGAGGGTTATTATAATATACTTATGACTTATATATACATAGAGGAGAGAGAGAGAGAGCGAGAGAGTGAGAGATAATTCGCGTGCAGTGTTACAGTGTTACGCGTTGCAGCAGCGGTATTACCTTATCTATGTGATAGATATTTTATTAAAAATAATGAAAAAAAAAAACGTATATTATACAGGCGAGAATTATAGATATTAATATTATTTTTTTATATATATATTTACGATCTCCCTCGATGTCTGGCCATATTGTATAATCTCTCTCTCGGATGACAATCCAACACTAATTATACCAATATGAACCGGTTTCGTCGTACCAACCGCCTTCAATATGGTACATATATATAACAGTATTACCGATATAATATAATATTATTATATATTCGTGATATTTTAGTGTTATAACTTGTAACTATCCATGTACATATGGCATTGCTTTATGGTGCTGCCAATGTAGTTATTATACACAGATAACACATACCGTACGGAATGCCAATAAACCCTTACCCGAGGATCGTATAAGGATATTTTTTTACTGAAGTCTAATAATAATTATAACGTACATTATAATCGTTATTTTTATTATTATCATTATTATGAAAGTAGATTGTGGTACATATCGATGTGGATTCCGTGAGATTATGACGGTTGGAGGGAAACAACTATGGCAACGACACTTGGGCCTTTGGAAAACGTCCATGTATTTGCTGTGACACAGTTATTAAAAATCAAATAGAAAGTCAATCAATACACACATATATATATACAGGGTGTATCAAATAAAACTGACTAACAAAAAAAAAAAAAAAAATGTTGCTAATTAAACGTACAACAAAAATTGTGAAAATTATATAATTAATAAACAATTTAAGAAATATACTCATTTCAGGAAATTTCCAAAAATAATACTTTGAAAGAAGTTATAACGCTCTAAATTAATTTATGCAAAAAATATTGATATTTTAAAAAATTCTAAAAAATAAACTAATTGATTTAGATAAATCACAATACGTGTCTCTTAAAAATAAACAAAAAAAAAAAAAAAAATTTAAAAAAATATTAATAAGAACAAAGTTATTCTAAAAGTCAGTTCTATCTATTACACTCTGTATATATATTTTATATTAATACGTTTATACTGATGAACAACAAATAATTACTGAACGTGGACTACAAATTAAGTAGGTACCTACTCATTAGAAAAAGGAGACTTTGAAGTTGAAATATAGAATTGTGTCTAGTTTTTTACAGTTTAAAATATACTATACACTATACAGGTATGTATAAAACAAAATTACTCGAAAAAAAAAATCTGAGACACATCGCATATTTATGATATAAACTGTATTACGATCTACGTATTTATTTAAACATTTATATATACATACATAATTGATAATAGGTAAATATCATTTTACAATTAATTTCAATTGTTATAATACAATTATTTATATTATGTTTACTAAAATATAAAAATAAAATCTTAAATTTATATTAACAAAAATATACCTACCTATAATTTATAAATATTATAACTATCATTAGGTGGGTATAAGAAAATTATATTTCAAATATAAAGTATAAACGTTATATCAAATAATAACTATAATAATATAATACTAGAATTTTATTAATAGAATAAGTTTTTCTTTATAAAAGAATAAAAATTTTAATTTGATTAACTAGGTACTTTTTTAATGATTAGTGATCATGTAAATAGTGAATGTTTGATTTGGAAAAAATATAATATTCTCAGAGATACTGTCAGACTTAAACATTTTTTAGTATAGATATTATATGAATTACGAATACATTTATTGAAAATAATAGTTTTCAATAAAAATGTGATGACTATAATTTTTACATTAGTAACTTATTAATTTATTTAAAATAATAAAAAAAAAAAACACACAATTATAATATTTATACACGTTATTTCAAAATAAAGTTACACTTAAGGAACCTTAACTGTTTGTTAATAGTCCACAAGTAATAATTGAGATCGATATAAAATAAACTAGCATGTATAGTGCCTTATGCATAAGAAATAAGAATATATAAATATTTAATTGAAATTAATTATGGTTTACACCAGTATATTATAGTATAAAATAAAATATGAAAGTAAAAAAAAAAAAAAAAATTGTATAATATTTATAATAGGTACGATTATATTTGAAAATCTTAATGATGGTTTATAGTCGGAATAAGATATTTTTGAATCAATAAAGTTTAGTTATTAAATAGTTCATTTATAATATTATACATTTAAATAAAATATGATATTTTAATGTTAAAAATTATAACACGAAATATTGTGCATGTGCTATCAAGTCTCGGTTTAATGATTCCTTAAATGGATTATAATATAGTGCAATAAATTTAATAGTTTTAACTCGCTTGTTTTTAAGTCTTTCGTTTTGATAATAGGATTTTAATATAGATTAATTTCTACCAACAATGCAAATATAGTCAAGCACGTTTTGACCCTAAAGCAAGCCACGAGCAGCAGATTTTTTCATGGTAAATCGACATTTCAAAATTACACAACTAATCATAATTAAAAATTGATCTATGCACATGCACATACAAACACATACAATATACATGCTCACAATAAATGATATTACCAGTGTTTGTGTGTACAGGCTATTATCTTAATTAAATTCCGCATCGGTATTATAAATGTGTTACAAGGTGATCGGTAAGCGTTTTTGAAATTGGCGAATCGTTGAATTTAATAACAGGTTCATATTAATATCATCGAAAAAAATTACCACTCCTATTATCAAAAAAGTGTAACGGATTTTAACGCCATCGATATCGTATGCTGTTTAATAATATTGAATGAGCTTCCGAGTAAACATAAAATAGTATTGGGCAAGGACTTATCAATATTCAAGGTGACTTTTGAACGACTAAAACATGTGTAAAAATAAAAGTATTGTAAGGTCTTGTAAACATATTTAAAAATAATATACAATTATCATATTAACAAGTATATAATAGATAATAGGTAGGTATTATAGAAATCTGTATGTGAAGTGTGCTTATCTGGAGAAAAAAAGGTAAACGTTGAAGCGGGACCGGTTTTGATATCGACTAAAGTGATTGTTTTACCACCGGAAGTCGAAAATTAATAACTAAAAGATAATTTGTCCGTGGGCGAAAATGCCTCATCCATTTTTTCTAATTTTATCAAGTCGTCTTCGAAGGAAACCTTAGAACTAAAAAAGAAAAGAAAACTTTATATGTATTTTGAACAAATCATGCAATATATTATTATAAGTGTGTATTATACGGGACTCGACTTGAATATTTACTCGAGTTTAACAATTGAAGAACTATTATTCACGGCCAAGACAGCGGCTCCTTTAGGCGGTATGGCCTCGTACAGGCTGTTCTCCACGATGACTGTCGCGTTGTCAGTGATTTTGGATCTACACGGTACCGCCTCGGAGTTAATGTTTCTGTGAGATTGAAAAAAAAACATCACGTCGTTGGACAATAAAAAATCGAAATTACATAATACTATTTGAAGATATTGATAAAAATAAATTTAATAATAATAATGTTATAATCACCCCGGGAATCGCACTCTGTTGGACGTTAGGTTGGTTCTATTGAAAGTCGTAATCCAGTTACTCTGACTCCTGTGAACGTTTGTTAAAAAAAAAAATTTAAAAAAACTGGTTTAAACTGACGTACAATCATATAATATTACATGTACGCAATATATACGCGGTACCTATATTATATATTATAATAATAATATCATAATGTGGAGCAAACATGCAATAAATGCCCAAGTTATAATGGCCTGTATAGTTACTCACATGTTTTCGATATCATCTTTCAGCGGCGTTGTAGAAGGACTGGAAATACACGACAAATAACGGCCGTTCCTATAAAATAAAACAATAACAAAATATGATTGATGTCGGATTATTCGGCAATACATTATAAATAAAAATCGATTTAAAAAGTTGTTTTTAAATTTTTAACGTGATTCATATATTATTATAAATTATACGCACATTGTGCACTTATGTAAAATAATATTAAGATTAGAGTTTATGCACATTGGTACTTATGTTTTTTGCAGCGTCCTTTCGCACGCATATTTCGATCAGTAATGTTCACTAAGTACTGACATTAATACATGTCGTGAACTATTTTTTATTTTCATTATTTTGTATATTTTAAGTAGATATAATGCGTTTTATTGAATTAAATATTTTAAACATAAAAACCAAGAATACATGTTTTATGGTATATTTTAACGAAAGTAGTCCAAAGGTTAGATTTTGTTATTTCAATTTCGCTTAACAATAGCCTAGAATATATTAATAAGTTCATAGAATACTTTATTTTTCTGCATATCATTTTCAACAAACTTGAATGCATATTCAACTATTTTACAGAGAATATATAAATCCTAGCCCTATTAATAATACACACGTATAATATAACGATTATGCTCACTTGACATATCCAAAATATAGCAGACCCACGGCTACCATGGACAGCATCAAGAAAAACATCGCTGCGTACACTAAGGACATTACGGTATTCGTTCCATTGTCAGAATTCGTATTGTAAAATTGGATAACACTCAAAACTTTGGCGTTGTGGTCTAGATTCCTGAAAAAAAATATGTGCAATGTTTTATTTTAATATCACTGAGACGAGTGAGACGTATAAAAATATATTTTAAATAAAAAGGTTAATTTATTAATTAACTTATTTTTTGAAAAACTAATATATAATTGCAAATTTAAAATGTTTTAACCAATCAAAATCGGAGAACAAATTTTTTGAAATCTGTGTTAATTAAATGTAACGTTAAATTGGTATTTTTCAAATATTTCATGTTACATAAATTATTTTTACTGACTTTTCCAATTCCGACGCCGACACCACCGAACCATCTGTGTTGTTCACTCCGTACACGGTCAACACCCTCTCGGTGCGCCACTCCCCGTCCAAATACGTGTTGATTATGTCGTTGGTTAGTGACATTACTTTGACTCCTGATATTTCGGACAGCTGTGATTCTACAGCTATGTGATCTTCGGTGGAGCTGAATTGTACGCTCACCCGGACTATGTCCGAGAACGTCAAGAACTTCACCTACAATCGTTTGACCAAAGTCCATTTTTAAAGTCGTTTTTTTTTCATAATAATTTATTTATATTATGCGTAAAACACATAGTCATCATCCAATTCTAGTGAATATAATGTTTCTATTTTTTTACCCCGACTCATTTACCGCTGAACGAAGCGACCACAATATGTTTTTGATGTATGTCTTAAAATATTATGATAAACTACCTATATAATATAGATTTTGGGCTTACGGTAATAGTCATCGTAGATTCTGATCCATCGGCTTTTCCGTCGTTGTCCTTGGCTACAACCTCAAATGTTTTGTTCACAGTGTTATCGTCCACCAGACTTGTACAATATATTATTCCCGTCTCCGGGTTTATGATAAAGTCGTTAGCGTCGTCTCCTCTTAGCGAGTATTGTATTTTTCCATGTTTTCCTGTGTCCTTGTCTGTCGCCTGAAATCAAAAACCGTCAGAACCCTCGTTTAGAAAAAAAAGAATATTTACCTAATGATTATAAATGTTTTGTAATAATCATTTTATATTTTTCCATTTATATCAATATTGTACTTTCATATATTTTAATACCAAACAGTAAGAAAACGACAACTTGTATATTAAGTCTATGCATTACATAAATATATTTTTCACGCATTAAAGTATTATACTATACTTCTTAACTGACGTAAATAAAATTGTAAAAACTAATTTTTCTTTACTTCAAATGAATATGATTTAAAGAAAGATTTCTTTTCTTTAGAGTAATTTGAGAAGTTATGATCAGTTTAACATGTTAACACAATTTGTCTTGTCTGCAAATTATATTTGATAGAAAGTATGTAGTATTTATAACGTCAGAAAAATATTTACGAGGAGTATACTGATTAAAAAACTTTTTGGATATTTTTG
Organism: Aphis craccivora; assembly: GCA_009835225.1. Lineage (NCBI taxonomy): Eukaryota > Metazoa > Arthropoda > Insecta > Hemiptera > Aphididae > Aphis > Aphis craccivora. Next base: position 15,576 of record VUJU01002701.1, read on the forward strand.
AGCGGAATTCAATAAAAAAGTGTGATGAGAAAAAGTAAACCTAGTTATTTTAAGAAATCTTAAAATCATAATTAGGTTTATAGTTGCTAAACTCAAAAATGCAAATATTCCACAATGAAAAGACAAAATATGAAATGGTTATCATTTAAATATACAATACCACTATAATATTATTATGAAATATTAACTCAATCATTAGAACAAAAAATTCAGTTTATCAACATAAAACTCTTTGACATTTATTATATTTACCGTCGGAATGTCAAAACACGCAAATAAGCAAAAATATATTTTATTCTATTAAGATAAACCTATAAAGACTCGGGAAAAAATTTTCATAAATATTTATACCTAGGTATAGTTGGTTAATAAAGTTTCTACATCATGATATTTTATGCATTCAATAATAATTTAAATGCTAAATGCATAATCAAGTTATTTACATTATATTTGTATTTGGTTTTTAATGCCTATAATGGTATACATTCTATCTCCATAACATTCAAAATGTATTTTCTAGAATAATTTCCCACTATTTTACTTATTTTTTTTATTTTTTATTTTTATTTTTTATTACCCAACAATTTTAAATATTTAGAAATTTTATATTTTATTTAAGAAACACATTTTGATGTAATAATTTACTTATATATCAAAAAAGATATATTAACAGGCTTATAATATTTTATTTTGAACTCTAAAACATATTATTATTTTAATAAATAAGACATATTATTGTTATATCTAACCAAAAAAAAAATAATAATTTATGTTAGTATATATTCGTTATCGATCTTTATTTTATAATAGAAAATTACAGGGATAAAAAATATAACCTTTTTTTTTTTAATTCAAAAAAAAATAATATGCGATGATATTTTGCACGACATACTAAATATCACTATTTGTATCCTGCAATTATAATATGGTAGATAAATAAACTATGCATTTATTTCGTATAAGGTATACCTTGCTTAAAATAATAATTCTTCAATGTTGTTTCAATATAAATTTGATGACCGTGAATCCGACCTGCCGATAAATATAATTATGTTACACACACACATAATGAATATAATTACGCATACAATTTGATACACTGTACTGTTGGTAACCCATTGTGTTAAATGTTACTATGTTTGTATAATGTGGAACACAATAGTATAAGTATAATAACAGATCAATTCTTGAACTGATTATGATCGAAATGTATCATATTAATGCGTGGGGTTTCTGGTAAATTTAATTGAAATATAAAAGGTTTAATTTAAAGAATCGTATAATTATATATTACATTAATAATTACGACATTAAATCAAGGTACAACTGTACCTGTAGTAGGTTAGACACTGATCAGTTCAAGTATATTATATACCTAAGTATAGATAAATAATCTCAACATTGAATAAATTTAAAGTAAATAATACAACAGTAAGATTATCACCTTTTTATAACTTTTGTTTGAATTTTAGATAAATAAATAGTATATAAAGTAGGTATATATTTTAAAAATATTATAAAAGCTTTTTCTGTAAAACAGAACTATGTTAAGTGTAAAATATGAATGATGCTGTTCATTAAAATTAAACCATAGCAGTAAAAAATGTATTATTATACATTTTTCTATAGTTATAACTTTAAGTTAATATTTTATTTCATTTTTTTTTTTAATCCCGTGTTCTTAGCATAAGAAACATAGCCTTTTAAAGTATTTTGCAGCTTCCTTGAATATTAATAAGAAAAAAGTTGTGTAATAAAGTAAAGTATAGTTATACAAGACATTTTTTTTTTTTGTTTTGCAGTTAAAAATTTTTAAATGTTAGTGTTTGTGTGTTTAGAATTTTATCATGTTTTTAATACATTAAGTCAAGAATTGTAACATCGCCTAGTACTTAGTGTGAGATATAATATTAAATGCTTAATCAAAATTATGAAAATAAATAAACGTATGAATAGGTAATAATAAATATTATTCATGATATTATATTAATTCGTAGTAATATACTTTATACCTACCAGCCTTCTGAAAAATAATTTACTAAAGTATAATATTTTAATAATATCATAATATCATGTAATGCTATAAACTAAAAATTTAATCAATTTCTGTAACAACGATCAGTGTTTAAAATTTAATATTTGAAAAAATAATTAATTAACAATATGAAACGAACCGACTGTGATAGTGTATAGAGTTTAAAATGTGATGAAAACTATCAACTATGAATATTTTTAAAATATTATATATTTATTTGTTTTTTTTATCGTTTGATAGTATTATAATCATGCAAAATATTATGACTTTTTAAAAAAGACGATAAGTGTATCAATTGATTTTTATGGAAAATAATAATTTGGCATTGGCCAATAATAATATATTATTATATTGTTTTAGATATACATGGTGACTATTTTAAAGTAAAAACGTATTATTTCGAAAACCATTAATTCTTTTAAAGTCATAAAAAAAAAGGAATTTTTTCCTTGGTAAATTAAAAATATTTAAATTTTAAATTTATACTAGCATATTATTTTTTTTAAGTATTTTGATACATAAAAATCAAATTTTGAACGATAAGTTATAACTACTATTATACATTTTTTATATTTTATAGGAGTGAAGTAAGTAGTGTAAAATATTAACGGCCCACTGAAACAAGCCACTTAATTTCACTTATCATTAATCTAAAAAAAATCACCTTACAGTATCTTCCACATTTTGTGTGACAAAAATTGTGGGAATTACATAAAAGCTAATTTAATAATTTTGACCAATTTTTGTCACTGGAAATTTGTAAGACTCTTTATTTAGATAAAAATAAATGGATATTAGTGTTTAAAATTACTTTTTTGCCCTTGTTTAAACACTTGTCTGATCGCGAAGTAAGTAAACCATACGATAAAACCTATAATACATAATATTGTTTATAGTACATATTTACGTTATAATAGTACCTATATTAGTCGTAATATTATCATTAAAATATAGATTTATTAGTATAAACTGTATAACATAGGTTATAAATGTTTGCTATCAAACTACGCATATTATAGGTGCAGTATTAATTTATCGTTTTTATACGTGTGCAGAAATCAATAAATACTCTCACTGTCAAAGGTCAAAAAGAAGAGGCTGACGCCGATAATTGTTTACACATACTGACAATATGTAATAATATAAATAATAATGTAATGTACACCACAGAAAACAATGGCTACAATAATTATTATTCAATTATGTGTATACATACACACAAACACATTCATATTATGTGTGTATTATTATACTTCGTGCTGTAATACCTCCAGCGTATCTATGTATAGCTTGCCTAAGTATTAGATATAATAGGTACTTCCAAAGAGTGCAGTTTAACCGACACGACTTTCTTCTCGCCAGCCGATTAATCACGGTTCGACGAAAACAAAATAACAACAACAACAACAATAGTAATAATAATAATAATAATAATAAAACGGACCAAATAAAAAAACTCAATTGCAAAAAATAAAATAAAAATATATACGTCGGCCGCGGGTAATTTCCACTGTGGGTTATCGATAATAATAGTATATAATAACATTCTGATGTATAACTTAGCGAAATGAGCGTATAATAATATTATATATAATGATAGGCGGTATTGAGATAATATACAAAATGATTCTCTAAGCATGTTCACCCCTGTTTTTTTTATTCAATAATACGTCATGACTCATGATATTCAAATTATTATTTTTGAAATTGTCCAGTATACCTCAAGACTTAATTATTTTAAAATTCTTAAAATTACTTTAAAAGTTTAATATGTCCTGTGATGATATAAATTTCTGTTTTTGAAACGAGTACCCTTCCCTCCGCTTATTTACTGTAAATTATTGAGTAGATAATTTTTTTGAAAAAAAAAAATTTTGATGTTCTTATAATTCTTTTAATTCAAAATTCGAAAGAGTATTTTTTGAGTTACTCGGTTACCTACTAAATTGCTTATACATACAAAGATAAAAGTCCTTAATATAAAATTTGAAAAAATTGAAAATATATTATTTAAGTAGGTATATTTGAAAATTCTATTAACCAAATTTTGAGTAACTGCATTATTTAAGAAAAAATATGAAATGAGCATGCTCGGTGGATCACCTTGTATAAGTAGGCATTTCTGCTGAGAGTACTTAAGTGTACCTTCTAACTGTTGGGAGTTGGGACGTTTGCGGTTTTTACATGACTGTTTAATATATAAATAAATTTAAAATAATAATTTCGATGACCACTGCCACCGCTGCTGCTGGGGCAGTATTTTTTATAACAGCACTAGGTATACGAGATATAAAATAATATGCGATATTATGATAAAATTCAACCTGAACGAAATCGGCCATGAATAATCGCACCATCGTCGTCATCGTCACTCTTGTCTATTTAAGGCGTCTATTTCGCCTTGAATGTCTGTATATACTATTATAAACTAGACCGAGTTAAACACATTTTACGTTCTAATACACGGCGTTAATATATTGTATTACATTTAGTACATCGACGTTTCCGATGTCCGGTCACAGTAAATTTATGTCGTGCGCGACCTAGACCTCGCGCGCAATTTTAAATCATAGTCGCGTCAACGTATACGATGATAATAATATCGATCGACCTCGTACGTTTTTCGCGGATGATATATGCACAATTAAATATATAGCTATATAATATACACGAGCGTAATAATTAATAACATTATATATAATATTTAGTTCTCCAAAATTATCGACCACGATTTATCTAAAACGTCGATAGTCTTACCGCTCTGTAATAATATACTGTATAATACCTTACATTAATTCCTATATTATACTTAGCATATAATATTGCATAGTAGGTATATGATAAAACGTTTTACTTTCACACGTATTGTTGATGCGAAGACTTGATACGCACACACTAACACGAGTATTAATACTTACTATCACTTAATACAAATTATAGATTTTTATCTGATTAGACGAAGCTCCTTTTTATTTAAAAGGACTTATAGATCAAATTTGTTATAACCATTAAAAAAGTGCCAGATTTCAAAAATATAACGTGAATTTCCAGATATCTCAAGTTAATTATGTGGGCCTGTTATACACGAATACAAGTATAAGACGAATGGAGAGACAATGATTTTCGCATATAAATTAAATGACTGACGTATAATGGTTGTCTCTATAATCATTGAATAGAGATGTATAATACCGATAACTAGGTACAACTTCCAGCTGATTTGATAATTTCTATTGACCATTCAGTCACCCATAGTTATATAACATCGACTGTCTTATTATTATTTCAATAGATTTTAACGCTTAGGTACATGAAAACAACTTAGCAAAAATATCAACTGCCAGAAGTACGTGAAATCCATGTCGATGTATTGCATATGTCTATACTATATAATACATAATATAGTATGTTTACCGTATACGACATAATAATAATATTCTTTTTATAATACGGTAATGTGAATTGTAGAGTATAGGTACTGTTTTTTTTTTATGCTTTCGATCAATATAATCCAAAAAATTACGACGGTTGCAACTATTATACAGTTATAGATAAGATACAATACCCATCGGTCGTCAATTATTCACCTTGGCCTGCAGAAGGTGTTTGGGAATAATGGTGTTGGCCACGTCCATCACGGGATATCCGACGACTATGTGCTTTTCGGGGAACACCGGGACGTTGTCGTTGGTGTCTACGATGACCAACTGTACCAACGTGGTAGTTGGATCGTACACGATGTTGTTCACTTCGGACAGGTGTAAAGGCTGGGTGGTCGGCAGTTTTTCACCCGGTGAACATTGGACTTTTAGTCTCAGATACGCGGACGGTTCTTCCATGTCTTCGAATGGGTATGCCTCCCGGTCGATTGGACTTGTCACGTGCACGGTACCTGTTAGTTTGTTGATGGTAAAGAAGTCCGTGTTCGCTGTGCATTGCATTAAAAAAAGCAAAAAAAAATTGTTTTTATTATTAAGTCAGATTATGTTATATTGTTATTATATAGATTATATTATTATATTGCTAATTATTGCTTCACGGCTAGGGGAGATTGGTCTTACTTTATTAACTAGGTACTTCAAATAGGCTCTTCATTTATTATCAGAACGGTCTATACGATATTTTATAAGAGTGATGTTCATTTTGTTGCAACAATCTATATTTTTATAATCACTATATTGTTTATGTGAGTTATTGAACAATTCTTATATTCGGGATTAATTCTTTAGTCAAATTTTGCAAACTATTCATACATTATACATTTTATGTATTATATTTTTAACGAAATAAATCATAGTAAAAATGTTAAATGTTAATAAGTAATTATGAAACAATGATTACTTCTAGAATATACGTATCAATATTTACTTGATCGGCCATAATCGCGATTGACAGTAGCAAAATATTTATTTATACTAGGAACACAAATATCCAGTGATTGAATTTCGCTTTCACAGTTGTAACCATCGCTAATAACCACTTAAATAATTAAACTTTTAACTACGGTTTTTTAATTTTAGTTCTAGGAAGTATTAATGTATTCACTACATGATTTTTAAATTGTTTTTAGAACTCTATAGCTGTAGTTGTATACAAATTATTATTATTATTTTCGGTATTTATATTTCAATGTCTAATGCATTTTTAATAAGTTAAAAACTGTTTTTATTTCTTTATTTTAGCTTAATTTATTTTCTTAAAAAATAAACAATTTACTAGTGAAAACCAATATGAACATTATGTAAGTACCTACATTTTGTCGTGATATTATATGGTAAGTATAACGAGAAATCGATAATATAATTACTTATTTAAAACATAATAATATTATTACTATTAACTAGAAACTGTTTTAATTAAGGACTAAGTAAAAATCAGTATGGACTGATACATAATAATATATGTACTTATTGTTCCTATTGGTACATTTAAAGCATATACGGAGTGATCCATTTGACATAAGACACTTATTATTTCAGGTAAGACTAGACAAGAACGAATTTGTAAAAAAAAAAATACTTCTATTACATAAATTTAAGTTGTTAAAAACAACATTTTTAGAAAACATTATATTCTTTTTTATTTTTTAACACTACAATTTTTAATTTCTGAAGTTTAAACACTCTTGAATAACAATGTAATATACATTTTAAATTTTGTATTCTAAGTTATATAACTATTTGGAGTACTTTGGTGGATAAAAAATTAAAGTACTCCAAAAAATATTCAGTTTTAAAATAAGCAATACCTACAATTAAAAAAAAAAAAATTATAGTTTCTGAAATAATGAGTATTTTACATTAAACGGATTGCCCGATATAGGTATTACGACAATAAAATACGTTTAACTACTTACAATACATTTCATAAAAATATGTTTTCACAATAGGTACATGACTCAAATAAAAAAATGTAATCGTGTTTTGGACGGAATTATCTGTTTTTTTAAAAATGGGTTTGCGAAAATCATTTTAACCGACGACGACATCATATTATGCAATAATATTGTATATTATTTCTTAAAAAATGTTAACGACCCAACTGCAGTAATTTATGTTCCTAAAAGTACTTATATGTTGTCGAAGAGCCCAGTTCAAAGGGGTTAGTTTCAAAATTCAGACGTTAAATTTAGGTTATCAGAACCAATTTCCGAATATCACCTCATAAAAACGGGTACATTATATATATGTGCTTATGTGCTAATTTTAACCATTTTTTCAAATCAATTAATATAAAAATTCGAAAAATGTCTACTTCCGATTACTTGTAAAGTGAGTTTTTTAACTCACAATTTCCCGGTTTGATTGGGACTTGATTAGATGGAAGGCAAACTTTTCACACGTTACATACGCGTCGGTCATCGGAACACCTCTTTATAGTTTACACCTACTGGTTATAATTGTGCCACAAGTGACGTTCATCTTATTCGATATTCCGTCGGGGATAATTTAAACGTTTGTTGCCAAACCGCGTGTATAACATATATTGTACATATACTCTTTCGCACACGCACACACTGACACATGTATATAAATGAAATAAAAATGTGTTACGCAAATATAAGAGAGAAAATAGACATTATTATATTACAGTGCTCGTATTTATATGCTGTACCTATATATAACAATATGACGTGTATACGGCGCGCATTGCACATTAACGTCGGAACTCGTTTGCTCAGACAACTGCGCAGCTAGACGGTGTAGTTTGCGGTCGGTAAGAAAACGCAGCCGGGATTGAATAAACTCTAAATGTATATTAAAATAATAGTAAATGTAAAATGTAATAAAACTGTTATTATTAATACAATATTGTGGTGGAATACAGTTGTGCCCGGTCATCGCAGAAAATCTATCGAAACCCAAACTTGTGGGTATACCTATTATGAGTAATAAATTTAATAACAACATTCACTTAAATGGTATATGAAAATTGAAAAAAAAAAATCAATTAATTAGATCTGAAACAATTAGAGCTAATAAATATCAACAGATAGTAAATAATAATAATTAAATAACACTTATTTTATTGATATGATTAATGAATATTCTATTTAATGATTGTATTAATCATAAATTATAAGATAATTTGTTATTCAAAAGCAAATTCTCCATTCATCATACTTTGATATAATAATTTGTTTTTAATTCCTTCTTCTGTAGCTAATTTATTGAGATAATTATTAATTATATTCTGCTTTACATAGGCATGACGTAACGATTGCGCATATTGCTCACGTTTGAATCTTCATTTTTATAAATTACTTGTAATATAATATAATATAAAAATATCTTAAAATTAAAAATTATTTAAAAATTAAGTTTTATTTTAAGATTTTTTGATATGTACAAAACAAAATGCTATCCATGGACAACAATTTTTCCGATCACTTCAAATAAAAAAAATTATCCGTGCATTTATTTTGTTTTTTAGTAATTACTAACAATTAGGATAAGAAATTTATTTGAGTATATTATTGGTAATAACTAATAACTACCAGACTACCTACTAAATAATGACCGTGAATTATTTTCGCAGAAACCAAGGTGATAAGTGATGAATAATTTTACGATAATAATAATTTGATATTACTCGTAATAATTTTTCAGGTCTAAAATTGGTTGTTTTGTATGTTTTATTTTTTCATCATTATGATATTATGTAAGTATTGCTACAAGTAAGCAATAAATTGATTTCAAGTCTAATAAAATACGGAAAACTTTGGATCCATATTTTATTATTTTAGTGGGTATTAGGACTTACCACGTATAAAACATTAATGCTTTGAAATTGTAATCTATTGTGGGTTATGCCATTCACTAATTTTTTTTTCAATTATATTATATGCCTGAAAAGTAGATAAGCATATCGACGTATTTGATAAAAAGTAATTTGAAATTATAACACAATAGAGTATTTTAAACTTGAATATTATATCGAGATGAAATAAAAAAAAAATTGTATAACTGTGACAGTATTTAGTTGGTTTTTAGAGAATTAATATCCAAGTGAAAACATTTAATCAAATGTACATATTTTTATTCTAACCTAATATTTACATGAAAAATATGTTTTTTTCTTTATAGCGTAGGTAAGATAGGTCAGTTTGTGTTATCATACTGCAAGCACCATGTACATTATAATAAATATATAGGCAGAATACCTACATTATATCATATTGTACAATGTGATATTATTTTTCTCGGCCAAGAGAGGTATTGGTTCAAGATAAAAAATTAAAAACGAAACCGGAAAGAAAATATCATTATGTATATTATATACCTACTATTGAAGGTACTCTGTAATTATTGTTCAGTATGATTATATTTTATTATAGATATGTAAATGTTATTCTCGTATTATTACATAGTAGCGCATATAAGTGTATTGCATAAACAGTGGCGTATACATATAAAAACGAGTGTACGAATATGATATGTGCCGATTTTTTTTTTCATTCTGACCGCTCGAGGCGGGGTAAATAGACAAATATTATTAAGCTAGACGTATATCCGGATGTAGCTCTACATTACCGCAGTCGCTGCCGTCGCCTCGATAGTTGTTATAAGTACGCGTAATATAATAATAATATACTACTTTTACTCGTCATTTCCATCTCAGTGACACGGACGTATAATATTATCACGAGCTTTGGGAGAAAATCTACGGAATCACATTGCCAGTCACCCCTACTCAGTATTAGCTCGAAGTATACAGAGAAATTTTTCAAAACCGTTTTGTGTGATGTGATTTCGAACATTAATTATTAATTATTATTAAAGTACTTCATTCGACTCGGAAGAACCTCACCCTTCCACTACTAATATGTTTATTTTATGAATCCGTCATGTAAATAATCTATGTATTGTATATAGGTAGTAAATAGTTTATATTATTTATATAGTAGTATATTCGTGTATTATGATAACGAAATTATAATATATTTTATTCTTTTCGGTACACGTGCGCGAAATAGCTGCTTTTTCGAAAATTAATAAAAAAAATAATTTAGGACCTCATTTGTCTTAATTGCCTAATAAAAATCTGCAGTAGCGCACTAATTTCATATAAAATAAAATGATGCTATTTCTTGCATTTAATATTATTATACTATAATATGCCTATAGTTTCATCATAAACTATATTTATACTGCAGTCTTAAACTTTTATAATATCATGTACGCTATATCCGTGTATAATTATATTGAGTAGAATGTTATATTTTAAACAAGGGGAAAAGTTCTTGTGAGACAATACTCTAAAAATATAATATTATAAACAACCAGTAATGACAACTGTGTAGTTAAATACTATAATAAGTAAGTGTCGAATAGAAACAATAAAGGCGCAGTGTTAATACACAGACACATAAAATGTTATTATTTGGGGTTTTCTCGGAGTCGGTCACTATATTGAGACGACTTCCGTAAGTTATAAAATGCATTTTAGTTTGTAAGTTTATAATAGAAATAATCGAAAATAAATTATAAGAATAATGTTGTGACGAATATATATTTACACTGTAATCCGTGTTATTATAAGTTATAACTTATTTCTTAAAAATCAATTTGATATTACAATATTATCATGTAGTTTATTTTTAAATAAGTTCAAACATAAATATTTTAATCTTTAAAAAAAAACAAAGACTAATCAACATAGACAATACGAGTAGTTGTGCGTCCATGAATCCATAAACAGATAAAGTAAAAACATACATTAGTTATGTAAGCCGTAAAGTATACTATTAATAGTCTTAATAGTCACTATATAATATTTATATAATACGTTAAAGTGTATTTTATTTTTTTAAATCAATATTGGTATGTTAAAATAATGAATGCGAAATTGTATTTGTTTGTATTGTTTATTGGTATTTAGTTGGGTCATTTTAATTTGGTAATAGCTAACAACCTTAATATTTATCAAATTAAATTTATAAATTGTTCATAATTAGATACTTGGATATAACTAAATAAGAAACATAAAACATACGAAACAAAATGTCCACCATAGAAATTAATTATTAGGGGTGAGATTTCTAATACGCGATGTCCGTTTTATGTATTTTTGAATCATAAGTTATTTACTTTAAATTTTAAATGATTTTCAAATACTTAATAATTTTATATATAATTTTAGAATTTTATGGCATTTATAATAAAATCTAATTTTAGAATTTTATGGCATTTATAATAAAATCTAATTTTTAAATTTTATTTTAACTAAATTTTACTTAATCGAATACTATTAATCGTGATTTTTCGAACGAATTCATATGACGTGAAAATAGATATTTTTAATTGTTACGGACAACTCAACAAAAATGATTCTTTTTTTTTCAAATTGAAAGTCCACTCAAAAGATTTAAATTATGTCTCACTGCTAAGTTTTTGGGTTCAAAATTTGTTTACAATAAAAAAAAATAAATAAATTTAGAGGTGTATTATTTTGAATTTTTATGCATAAAAACGTTTTGGTAATTTTTTTTAAGGGCATCATATTTTTAATAATAGGTATTTATAGTAGTATTAATCTTATGAACAGTTAATGATTTCATAGGATACCTAGTGTTAATGGTGACGTTTTCGTACTGTAAAATAATAATATAATACAGTAATATTTTAATACAATAGTATTATATATACGTGACGTTAAATATTAAACGTATGAAATTATTATATTGTAGGTAGTGATATTATATGGTTTAATAAAGTTTTTGACGGACAAACGATAGAAGGAACCCCGAGGGGATGGCCGACTCGCGCAATCTGAGAGAATGAGATCGTTACGAGCGCGTCCGTAGGTAATGCGCTTGTACAATATAATATATAACCTGTCTGCGTACAAAATTATTCTTATTATACAGCATTCGCGTAGGTATATATCGAGAAAAACTAACAAACGGGTCTGATATATTTCTATAAAAATAATGCAATCGGAATCGAGGGAAGATTTAAATTTTGAAGCATGATTCCCGGACGGACTGAAAAAATAGAGATATTATAATATTTATTGTTTCGGGGAGGGTCAATATTTTTCCTGCATAAAAATAAGAAAATCCGTGCGAAAGTTATAACGTTAACTTTATACTCCTACCACGGTGCAATATTTTCAGGACATTATGTTTTACTTTGAGTCATTTGCGATTTACTCATGTTTGTACCTATATGTAAGATGATTATTTTACAGCCAACCATGGGATATTTATCAGAAAATAAAATTATTTTTTTAAATGTTAAGAACAAATATTAATAATTATGGTATATATAAAGTTTAATAGGTATAAATAAAAAAAATATATTTTATTATATCTTGTATTTTTTGTATGATATATTGCCTAGTTCTTGACAAAAGAACGAACCTGTATAATAAATATATTATAATTAACTATTCTACCCACCATCATACCATCTTAAACTTTAAAACTTACATAACCACTTGTGATTACTTAACATGAATTACTAAATTCAACTTTTACATTCTTGAACAATGGTATAAAACATCACAACAGTTACTCTAAATGAACGAAATAATAATTGAAATCGATTTCGTGAAAAATAGATGTAAACCTCACATTTTTTGAAGAATTATAAAAATGAATCTTAAGTTTCATGATATTATACTCGTAGGTATATAATACCTAAACTATATTAAATATTTAAAGTCAGTAGTCACACGTGTGGAACTGTTGGAAAATTCGTATTCGTTAATTATTATTCATCTTATACAGCAATAAGCAATTAAATTTAATCTACTTTTTTTTCTTTTTTTTTTGAATATAAATTTATAATTACATTTGAAACTTATTAGTTATAATATCAGGTATACTAATATTGCACCTAATATTATAATAATAAAAATAAAATATAATCTTTACAAATAATCGATTTTTTTTTTTTATTTTACTCGAACAAACGTTCGTTATTTTGCGTTAATAATATTATACTTAGATTATCACTACGTTTATATGGTCACGTCAATATTACACCTTAAAATGTATTACAATTAATATTGGAGCACTTACAGTAAGTTGCTTTTACACCGTGTAAATTATAATGTTTTAGTCGCGTTCATAATATTCAAGTCGCCACGTGACTGTTTCAATACTATAAAATAATGCATGTTACTTTTTAATTATTATGTTTTAATATTTTATGCGCGTAGGGAAATAATTAAAATATTGTGTACCTGTAATTTTATGTTATACTAATTCGTACATATTAGAGATAATAATCAACATGCTATTATAATATTTCGATCATAATCGAACGTGTTTAATGAATAATAATAATATTGCAATTTATTTACGAGCAGTAAATAGTATAATATAGAAAAATAAAAACATGGCGTTCATTAAAAACCGATGTGGTGTTTAAAAATAAATAATGTTTTTACCTATCAGTTAATATTCAATTATATTTTAATTAGAGATGGGCATCTTTATTCGTGATAAGGTATTATTGATATCAATTTGTCTATGTCTGTAATCTATATATTATGATATGTTAATAAGAAAAACAATTTTAAAAAATATATTTTTTTTTATTATTGTCTAGGCTACTATTGTCGAATTTACAGATTTAAGGAAATCGCTACCTTTAAATCGACTGTAGCCACGTACTTTCTCATCTCGTTGAATTTTTACATTTATAAATTAAGTAGATGTTTATTATTAATACGACTCTATCTCTCTGGAATTATACTTAAATAATTAATTATAATGACGTAGTGGAAGCATTATTTTAGTGCTTATATAACCTGCAAGACCGCTGTTTCTATGAGCGGTATTCTAAATACGAATGTGACCGTGTACTCAAAACATTGGGTGGGTACTGAGTAGGTAATTCGTTATCTAACATAAATCTAGATTTTCTACCCTGTTTTTATACGGATTTAGTTTAGGCCAGGTAGTGGTTTATTATCACCGACTAAAACTAAAGGGATTAAAATTATAACTTAAGCTGCATTGCATAATATTAATATTGTAGTTTGTGAAATTATGATTTAGCCATGCATTTATTAAATGGTTTGATAAAAGTTCAATAGGTATTACAGTGCTTAAATTGTCTAAAAACTATCATTATTTAAAACCACTAACTTTTTTGAAAATATTTCTTTGGCATAATTTTAAATTGGTACGTTTTTTAATACTTTTATTGTTATAATATTTTTTAAGATTTTTACTCCGAATAATATATATATATATATTTAATTTTATAATCTGAATCAGTATTTTGATTAATAAAAATCAAAGTTTGAACAAGTAACTTATTATTTATAAGTATGGCTCAGATTTGAAAGCATATATTATACTTCTTTTTTATATATATATGAGATAGAAATCTAATTTCTATGCATAAATTTGTTTCATGTCATTCTGATTCTAAATAAACTAATTTATTCTTGCTTTTTTATGTTAATGCTTTTTTTTCAATTTTACAGCTGTAAATTTTTATATGTTAATTATACTATTGTAATAAAAAAAAATAATTAATAATTAATGTAAAAACCGAGAATGCGGATATTGAAAAATTATTGTTTATGTTATCTGCTTGTTTATTAAATGTATTAAACGTATAGATTATCGATATACATAGGTATAGCCTGCAGTATCTATACAATAAGTTTGCCATAGGTATATGCCACAATAAGTAAGTACCTAATAATAAGTATGTAAGTAGCATCGATATTGACTATTTCAAAATTTAAGATTTAATGTTGAAATTTAAAACCTCTTATATGCAGTAGGTATATACCGATCACTTCAATGAATGTGGAGAGTTTGTTTTCTACGTATAAGAATACTCTGTTGGACAATAGAGTCAGTTTCACTACTAAAAATCTAGGGAAATACATGATAGTTAATTCTTTTTTTTTAATTTTTTAATTTATTTTATTATTAGTTCATGTTAATTTTTGATTATGTTTTTTTTTTAAAAATAAATTTAATTATTTTTTGATTTTTTAAAATAATCGGGTGCTCTTTTAGTTTCTTATTATGTTTTAATATCCCAAGCTCGAGTTCTAGTTATAATTTTATAAGTATTTAAAATTGAAGCAAAAAAAAAAAAAAAAAATGAGCATAATATAGTGTATTAATATTTAACGCCACTCTTATATTATTCGACTTTACTAAACTACTCATATTAAGTTTGATTCTTATTTATTTATTTATTATTGTAAAACTCCAAAAAATATTCTGCTTTGAAATATTTTTTTATTAAAGAAAAAAGAAAACAGTAAAAAAAAAAAGTTATTTCAAAGCAGAATAACATTTTTTCTCAAAAAAGTTAATGATTATTTAAATAATCAGTATTTTACGTTTAACTGATTATTCGATATACTAAATGTATATTATTTTATCTTATCATGATAGATTAGATAGTTAAATGCTGAATTAAAAATTAACTTAATGTAATATTTTTATATGCACTTACTTCCAAACGGATATTGATGTGATATCGAAAATCTACATTGACCGCTCGACTCAGTACCCGGAACAGCTGTTATTAATATAGTCTCTTCGGTTATATAGTGTTTACTGAAAGCTCTGATAAATTTAAATGTGTCTGAACTACATACCGCTATATTATCAATAAACATATTAACCTGTGGAAGAAAGAATAGTAGTAAAAAAATTAAAATATTTTGTTTTGGTAAAGTTTTTGATTAAAAAATGATTAATTTATATATTTATATTACTTTGGATGTAGCTTTTAAAACGGTCGTAGAATTAGGACCAAAATCCACTGCTACGATGTCAAAATTGTAGTATCCTTCATCAATATTTCCCAAAACCTCCAATTCACCGTCATAACTAACCCTCAGTCTTGTTAAAAGTTGTTCTAAATTGATCATAATATATTATAATATTAAATTCTTCATTTTCTCTGGTATACAGGAAAAATATCTAAAGCGTAACTTATGTAATGTTATTTAATTTAATAACATATTATAATACCAGGTACGTATTCCAAACTGTAATTTCCCTTGAAGGAGTATTCGTTTTTCGAAAAATATTTATCGTTTTCCGGTTGTTTTTCAAATTCCAAATCTGTGTTTTTTTCTTTTGCTTTGTGTGTGGTTTTGATGGTCTTAAATTTGTAAACTTTACCTTTGTGACCATACGCCAACTTTAAAGAATAACTAGGTTCTTCAAACGCTAGTACAGTGTCTATAATAACAGGTTTTAAATTGTATGAAAATATATTTTAAAAAATATATAAATATGATAATATATACCAGGTATGGGTAGAAATTCAACAATTCTGATGAGTACAGTCGTAGAACCACCAACCGTAGTTAAATCAACATTTTTTATTGCCTAAAAAGTAAATATTTTTGTTTTTATTTTTAAATTAAATAACAATTTAGTTTTGAATAAAAATAGTATATTTAAAATAAATATTATATTTTGTGTATATTTTCACAACCCTTTAATTTCCCAATTTAGAGTGTTCTAAAAAATAAGAATTATTATCATTTTATATAATAACGGAGAATTAAAATATTTCTTAATTGTTAAATCAGTGATTCGTTTTGACTAAAAAAATCGTTTTATTTAAACCACAGTTATTATTAGATATAAATATAATAAAGAAAAATGTTAAACTTAAAAATCAATGTCAATTTTTCATTTGGCAATGAAATACCAATAATTCAAATAATATTAATACTTTATATGCACCTACTTTTATTTTTTAAATATCGATAACCTGTTAATCTGTTATATATTTATAATACGATAATGTTTCTACATTATATGATTTTGTTTAAGATAATATAACATTGTATACGAGTCAAATTATTAATGTATTATAACTGAATATTATTAAAGACGATTTTTGAATTACTGTTGTATACACACTTACATATACAATATATTTTATATATTCATAGTTTTTATTTAAATACTAATTGGGTGCAGTTCGTGTATATGATTTTTTTTTTTATAGTAATTTATTTTCATTAATTACCTACCTTAAGTTTATATACAATGGTCGAGTCATTGGTTGATAGATCTCTCAAACCGTCGTTGATGTTGATGTACACCTTGTCTTTCGATCCGAATGCAGAAAATTTGTTAATAATACTCTTATCTACATGTTGACAAAAATGAACGATTGGTTCCAACACCAAACTGTAGTTTTCGGGTATTACATAATCAATTGGCGGTTCTAATCGCACACCTTTAAGCAACTATAAAAAGTTAAATTAGTTAATTGTTTTAGTTTTACAGATACAGACTGGGTGGCACACCGCAATGTTTTCCCGTATTCTCGTGACACGAAAAAATGGGAAATCATCATTGATCACACTTTGTACTTCACTTAGCTACTATTTTAGAAGTTTATATATTTTTAATATTTACCTCATCAGATTGTATTTTATACGAATAGTATGCTTTTTCAAATGGATATTCTTCTGTTTCTTCGCTGTTAACTAAGTGACCCACAACATTCGCTGCAAGTCCGAATTCGTGCTAAACAAAAATATTTATAGATAGGTACTCAATGTTTATAAATTCTATTTGTTACAAATAAAAAACAAATGTGGTAATAATGTGCCGCCTTTTTCTTATTTATTTATATGTGTATGATTTTCTAATTATCTTAGAATATGATGAATTTTACGGACTTAAACACGTAGGTGTTTTAAACTATAAGTTTAGGTATTCAAATAATGTTTACGTGGTTATTACTCGTACTAAGATACTATTTTTTTTAAGAAACCTATAGATTTTAAGTTGATTTATTTTAGTTTATTATATATATATATAAAAAAAAAA
>VUJU01002702.1:0-19225 GCA_009835225.1 Aphis craccivora
TGCAGCTGTACATATATTCCGAACAATTTATTTTCTCGACGTCCAAAAAATATATTGTTTTTCGTAGGATCAGAAACGCACACATATGGTGGCGATCTTTTCAGAAGTGACATTTTAATTAATATCCCATTAAAAACTATTATTCCCCAGTGAATTTCGTCACTCACATGGGTTATAAATTTGAGAATTTTCCGACTGCGTACATAGCTGTTCGTATAATATATTATACATGAATAAGTAATATACCTATCGCAATGATAACGTCCATTTCGATTTCATCTACACAATAAAACATGGAGCATTTTTTTTTTTTACAAAATATTACATTTCTTTGTGTCATTAATTTGTATCTATAGTAATATTTAAAGGTCGATTTTGGTAGTTTCCTATATATTTATTCAAAAAGGATAATATACTCGCAATACTCGCATAATACCGTGCAATTAATAATTAATAAATTCATATTATCATTAAATAAAAAACAGTAAAAACTTTAAAATAATATTGTGATAAAAAGTATATATATTTTTTAAAATAATATCGTTTTGGTATGACTTCAAATTACGTGAAAAAAAATTGAAACAGTTCGTAAAAATTAGTGTTGTCGGGTAAAGAACCATTCCAGTAAATTCTAACGAATGGTTAATTTATGCCAAATTTAAATTTTATTGACTAATTAGTAGGCAATGTAAAATGAGCCATTAAAAAAAAATCCTCGAGTATACCTACATCATTTATTTAGAATACTTAAATACCGAGCTGGTTCGGACCTATTAATTCGCTGCAATAATGGAGTACACAATAATAATAGGTACGCGTACGGCTTTTAATCTATACATATATAAATACACATAATATATTGTATGATTATATGATAATACCTATATACTTCCTTTAATATACATGCTATAATATGTACCGTTGTATTAGAGTAAACCTCGTAAATCCTCGTTAATCTAGTAATTGATGGCCGCCGTATAGCCGCGTGTGTTGTTCGCGTACACATCGAAAATTGATATTTATTTATTCATGGTGTACATCGCTATTATTTGCTGCAGCATGTATATATTACATAGGTGTACTCGTTGCACGCACAATATATTTTCGGTTCGACGATTCGTTTACTATGACTGTATATAATGTGCATCGATAATAGAATAGTAAATTTCGTTGCATCCAAATATTGAATAATTATATTAGGTACGCATCACGGCAGTACCATACATAGGCATTATACAGGATGGTTATATGGAATTGATAACATATCTGCAGAATACCATTATGACATCAGTTCAGTGTAAGATTATCATATCAAAGTATATCAATGTATCACTATTAATGGTCCTTAATATTATATAGATAAAATCTATTTTTACGTATTATAAAGGTGTATAAAAATAATTTTTTTTTTCAAACATATTTTATAAAACCGACCCATTTTGCTTGAAATCCAATGTTTGCTTTGAAAACATAAACAATCTGCTTAGGTTAGGTAAATTATAGAAATGAAGCGCTCAAGTTTTCAAAAAAAAAATTAGATAATCGTAACTATTTAAAAACACGACGTTTAAGGATACTTTGTAAATCATCCTGTAATGTATAAATGTCGTGATGAATGACACGCGTGACTGGTGTGGTTGCGGGTTGCAAGTCGTTCGTTACATTGTTACAATAATAATATGTCAGGTGAAAGACGCGCACAGTTCAAGCCGGCACTCGACGCCGGAGCTATTTACGGGCGCCCAAATGAATTTATCGGCCGGGCGGACGTCTTAAATCAGTGCACTGCGATTTATAAATCTCTACACCGCGAGACGGCAGGCCAAAAGAGAGCAAAACAAACCATAAAACACGCGTTCGCCCTAATACCGCCGCGTGTTTATATTACAATATTGTACACATATAGCCACGCGATCGTATATTATACGGACACGTCTGAAACCGTGTATTTCTGTATAAAACACACTATTAGAATAAACAAAATCCAAAGATTTATACATCGTATTTTGCCCTCAGAGAGTACGCGTGACGCTTTGTTTTTCTTTCTATAGGTTCTACTATTGTTTCACACGACGTGCGGTAACCTTAGGGTTTTCTGTTATATTGTGTAATGTCGTCGTTAGAATAATATTTGGGTCAGCCGGTAACCGCTCTTCGTCATCGTCGTGGCCACATCTGGTCGCCGATTTCGTCATCGCTGTAAATATCATATATATATATTAATTATTATGATATTATACTTTGAAACACTCGAACCAATCACGAGCATCATGCGTCTGTTGTTTTTTAAGTAGTGTATGAAACTTATAAATATTTTTTTTTTTTTTTAAGGCGTTATGAAATTATACAACGATAAAATAATACACTAGATGTATTAGTAGACTCCGTCGATGTTCATATTCATATTTCTACCGTTTTCTGTTTTGCTTCAGTTAAAATACACAATACAAATACAATTACAATGGTTATTTTATGATTTTCCACTTGTTAATATTCAGCATATATTTTTGATAATATAAATACAAAAAAACAGGAGAACATTTTTAAAGAATGCTTAAAAGCCGAAATAATCCAACATCTTTGAGATTAGTATTCGTTTTTATAATATAAAAATAATAATGTAATTAATAATATTATTATGTTTACATCGAAAATATGTCGAGAATTGCAAATCATGATTGCAAACTATAAATCTATCGATGTAATTGTATTTCAGAGTATTTAATTTTAAGGTTGTCGTGAGCAAAAATTAAATTTCCGTGTTAGCCACTTATAGCAACATAATTCAGTAAAAAAAAATCAACTATAAACACCTTCCAAGCGTTAAAAAGTCTATTTAAAAAACCTATTCAAATTGCAAATAAATGACAACGTTTTTCTAAGATTACCGCCTCATATCTACTATATATACTTCGAGTAAGCATTATTTTTGTGCTATTTTTCGACTAAAATCCAAACTCGAACGCGTTATAATTTATTAAGCAAATAACAATTATTCTTCAATTAGATCTTCTAGTATAATAATTATTAATTTTTTTATTTTTGTATTACGCTATCTCACTAGCGAACGCTGTTTCATTGTTGACTTTGACATTGTCTTGCCTAATTTATTAATTAGAGTTATGCTCATCGTTATTAAGTTTAATAATTACAATTAAAAACTCATAAATCATAATTAAATAGTCATAGTAGAATGTAAAACGCTGGTAGATTACATACTTAAACGTGAAAAGTGCGTTAACAACAATAATAATATTAAAATATTTGTATTATAATATTATACGGTTGTCAGGTATTTTCCACTTCATACTTAATTAAAAATGAAAAGTTTGTAACTAAAAGTAAAGGTGTAATTTTCAGAAAAATAATTTTTCTTTAAAGAAGATTAGAAAATAAAGCATCATTATTAAGTATTAAATACTTATTATTACTTTGCGACTTTGCGTAATGGCACTCAAATGAACCCGGGAGTTTATATTAAAATATTACGGGTAATAATGTAGTTTGTTTTTATTTAAAAAAAAAAAAAAGGTAAGTCATTATAACGTTTCTTGTTTCAGTTTTACACGTTGGGAGTGTATATAAAAAAAGAAAGACAAAGGACATTACTGTAAAATTCATATCTATATGTTCTTTATTTAATGTTGTACTTTGAAACTTTAAGGTAATAAGGTTTGTTTGTAATCTGTAACAATATACGTATAACTATATAATTATTGAACTAATATATTAGGTGATTATTTTATATTTCATTATAGGTAATATACATATAGGTAACATTATGAGTTAAATTCTACTATTCTTAAAAATTATATCTAATAACCTGAAGATCGTTTTTTGATGGTTATAAACTTATAACACATTTTAATAATACAATTATCAAGTAATCTATTTTTTTAGAAAATAATTAATTTTATTTTTTATTTTTATTTCACGTATGTTTTTCAATTATTATGATCCAGTTAAAGTTGGAAAATTAAAATAAACTCTCATAATACAAATTTTTCATGGAAGGTCAAAAGTCTTGACGTTATAATATTATAATATATTATGATATAATTATTGTTATTGTGTTCAATAAACTTGAATAACAAATTTAAAAATCATATTTAATGGTTAATATGATATTATCTTTCAGACATGCAAATTTTACTATTGTCAGGTAAAGTATTTCGTATTTTAAGTACTTTAAATTAGTTTAAAAATTTTAAAGTATTTCGTTTAATAGTCTATTCGGCCTCAATTGATAATGATGTGGTTATGAGTATTACGATTTTTGGATTTAATATTTTCGTCTACACTGTACCTACGACAGATTTTACAACGCGTAGAAAAACTGGCGTCCACGGACCCGTTATATACGGGTGATATATAAAAAACCGATTTATATAATAATATAAATTGAAACATACTTTGACCAACTAATAATTAAAATCGGAAGACTACGGGTAATATATTATTATTTTTTCATTATTATTACTTCCTTTACAGTCCATTGATGCGTTCTATTCGAAGAGTTTTTCGATCGATTATTTTACGAGTACATCGATATGGCAAAATATATTTTCGTACTCTCACCCTATTTCGTGCGTATATAATATAATGTATAAATATGCTATGTGGATGACATATTCCACAGCGTTCCGGTCCATTGGTTTACAGTACGCGTTGTTGCAGGAGCCGGAGAAGGGGGGGGGTTATTACGATCCAATAATAACGGTCGTACATACGCCGCCAACGAAATGCGTATATAATTCACGTGTAAAATGCAATAATAATATTTTGGGATTTTTTTAGGAATCTCATTTTATTGTTATTATCGCCACGCGTCGCACGTAAACTCTCTTTGCGCGATATCCACTACCGTCCCCAGTATATACACATATACATGTTATTGAATGTGACGGAGGAATATAAAAATAAAAAAAATAATATCGTTACCTGTTGACGGTGGTGCGGCCCGTCGACCCCCTTTACACTGTCCCGTGGTAGTTAGATAGGTATATCATTTAGAAAATCATGTGCCGAACAACTAATGGGATATTTCAAAGGGTGTGCGGCGGGATAAACCAGAAATAAATAATAGTGCTTTAATTACCCGTGTTTTGAAAGTGTATAATTAACATCGACGCTAATAGTGATGTGGTGGTGTCGGTTTCAACGACGATGAAAACAACAAAATAGTAAGCGAGACAAAGAAACAGAGAGTGAAAGAGAGAGATAGACAGTGTGAGGGAGAGAAAGCAATGTAATAATAATGATATAAAAACCGCGACTTTAAGACCGCGAGACGCGTCTTAACCACGAAAATTGTCGTTCCACCGCCGACGCCGTACTTATAATTATACCCCAAGTGCGCCCCGCAAGTAAGTCGAGATTTTCGGTTCTCCTCCGCTTAACGGTTTTTAATTAAAAGAGGCAGTGCCGAACTTTTGCTGCTACCGCCTCTCCCTAAAATCCAATTAATCTTCGAATAAAAATTAATCAGTTTGTGTGGGGATGAGGGGCGCATGGTCAACCGCATTGAAGACGAAGACAACAAACTTAATATAATAAAGTACCAACAACGATCAGATCCAAAAATGTATGTTATAAATAATTGTATAGTAATATATATATATAAAAAACTCACCCTGTCGTAACTAGAGGGGAATGTTCTATTTTCGTTTTTTCCGAAATCTAATAATAATAACTGATGAAAAAACCTTTCCGTAGGCGATGATAGGATTCTAATATCCCTAGTAAATTATAAAGATGATAGACAAGGAATTATTGAAAAAGAAGTTATTGCAGAAAGAATTTTTAGTTTATCGTCAAGTTACAACTTATTATCAGCATTTTCAAATTTTTACAAAGCGTATAAGTATCTTGTTGGTACAATACCCGTTTTATCTGCTTCAGTCGAACGTATAGCTTTTCAAAAGTAATTATTACTAATTTATAAGTGCGTACAACATACATATTCTGCATTTTGCGTATTATAATATCAAGTATAAGTAATATAATATAATGTATATTGAACAAAACATACGTTAATAACAAAAATTATCGATTAGCGCATCTTTAAAAACTATAAACATTTTTTTTTTTCTTTAGGTAAAATCGAGAATTTTAGTATATAAATATATAATAATTGATAATAATGTGTATGACAAATCGTGTTTATTATACACACCTGTTTCATAATATGTATAATATTGGCTCGTTGACCTATTTTTATTCTCAGTAAAAAAATATTTCTCCCTCTGATCGGGTGCACGACAGACGTTTGCAAGCTTTGATGTTTGATTTTATTGTTTGTAGACGAGAGCTTTGTTTTTTCACGAATTTATTGTCAGCGAATAGTAGTTGGCTGTGCGTTTGTCCGCGTGATATGTCGTAGTCTTTATAAAGGGAACACCGCGACGTTGTCGTCCATTCGCTCAAGATTACAAGCGTCGATATAATACCACTATACGAGTATAATATGAGGTAGGTATATACCGCCGACGATCTTTTCCGGAAACTAGCTGCAACAAACATCATCAGTTTACAATCACTGTCCATCGTCTTTATTAAACACACGTTTATTTTTTTCATTACGCTTCCCTCGCTCGGTCTCTGTAGTCTGTACACAGTGTACACACGTCTTGTTTACCTTTGAGGAGCATATCAAAGTCGTTTGTTCTGAGTAACAGTTTTTTTTTTTCGTTTAAAAAGCACTTCATTGAACGATAGTAAATGAGTAAACCTAACCTCAAAAAAATCGTACACGTATTTGCGAGTTAAAAAAGTTTATTTCAAAAAAGTAATGCTTACCTCTTTATTTATGTCCAATTAAGTATGTACATTTACCTACTAGCTATACACGATTTTAAACTATAAGTCATTTTATTATGCATGCAATGAGTTCTGCTTAATGTGATCACTTGCTTACAGAATCAACCGTTTATTGGAATCAATCACAAACAACTCAAACCCAATCTTATGTTACTAATTTTAAATTGATGTTTTATTGGATATTACTTTCATGGACATTTTTATAGTTTTATTTAGTTTTAAATAATTAAAAATAATATGTACATTAGTTTAATATCGTATAAGCATACCTATAGAATCATTAAAAATACCCGAATCAATGTGATCACATTGAGCGGAACTCACTGTATATATCATTGCGGTGTGCAATGAAGATTTTATATCTTTGGTTTTTACGTTCTCTAAGCGATATTACTCACTTCAAAAGTAACGACCAATTGTTAATATGAAAAATCATCGAATCTCTATAGTAAAAAACTAAAATATATGATCGGAACTAATAATATGTATATTCTCGTTTAAAGACGTATATCAGTAACGTAAAAACGTCGTCATATTCGTTTTTCCGGTCTGTTGAAATCGCAGCTTAGTAAATCGTTGTTCTCGGGTCTTTCGTCAAAACTCTACTAAATTCCTCTTCAAAGTTGTTATGTAACTTGTTACGTATATAATGCACGTGCGCATAATATATAATAATAATAATATTCTCCATATTATTATTATTATTATTATTATTCGCGTGCTGGTCTGCAGAGTTGAAGCCCTCTCGTGGCATGCTGCTGCAAGCTGAGCTTTTCCAATAATGTCCAATTAGACCGAAAAGCCCAAGAGTCCTATGAAAATGGACCGCGCTGCGCGCGTGCGGGTGGTGAGCGATGACGGGAGTAGGTAAAATCCGTCCAAAATATCGTTATAGCTTCGACGAGAGGGTGGTGGAGCCTTTTGAAAAGGGAAACTCATAAGTGATACTCGAAACACGACGAGCGCGCGCGTTATTTGGGGCAGCCTCTTTTCCTGCACTCTCCGAACTCGAGAACCACATCATAATATTATAATATATATATAAGCGAAACCGGTGACGTACAACTGCTGTTGAAGGTATTACTATTATTATTATTATTATTATTACTACCTACATGTAAGTACACGTATATGCGTGTGTCGGTAAAAAAGATATCTCATCCACTATTCTGAACGCTATTTCTGACAAACCTATACTCTACTAATATATATACATTTGTATATTATATAATGATAATATTGTATATTATACTTCGTGGACGACCCACAAACCCTTTTTATACGGAATGATATGTGGCAGCGCTCTCGAGTGCCATATATAATATATATTATAATATATGTAGTTACTTGGGATGTATTATTATCATAATAAAATAGTTAGTTATATGTTAGCTATGTACAAGAGAGTGTACACACTCATCGAATCATCTGTAAATATGCACTTGTTCGAATATCTAAGTGTAATTACCATAAATCTTGCTAAAACCGTACAGTTATGATAAAATAATTATTCGTATTAATATTAAGTAAGATAAGAGGCGCATGCTCTTCATATCAAATCTGACTCTCAAAACAACAAACATCTGTAAGATGGCAGTTGCAGGTGAATCACTCGAAGAAAATCATTATCGGGACAGGTTTATACTATATAGTTATATATAGTTATAAGTCTCGAATAACTCGTGATGTTACAATTTCGATTTTTTTCGTCCTGTGTGGACAACAACTTTAACTGGTAGAATTTTGGCTTTAAATCTGAGGCTGAGGTATCACCATTTTTTTTTTAACTAATCTTACACAAATTAAAACCATTTTATTTTTTGAAAAAAAAAATACATATTATAATTTTAAGCTCCTGAAATAGTAAAGCAACCCAGTAATATTGACAAAAAGTATTAAATGTGGATTATTTTTTACAAAATATTTTCAGAATATTTTTGTGAACTATATATTTATTACCATTAAATTTTAATAAAAATATTTAAATGAAATTATCGATATCAAATAAGTATAAAATTTATGTAAAAATTTCAAACGAACCGATTAAAATAATAACATATGTCTTTCTAATAATTACTTAAATCTCCTCAAAAAAAAAAAAAAAAAACAATCATCTATGATTTTGTAAAAAATTTTAGACTTCATGCTACTACTGTACTATAATTATATTATGTACCTTTAATTTATATATCGTCTTAAAATGAAAAAAATATTATGGTTTGACGGGCATAATCTTTAATCATGTCAGCTATAAATGTTAAAAATCACATATTCACTTTAGGTGGAAATATTGAAAGCTAATCAAAAATGGTATTTATTCGTAACTTTGTTCGAATTGATTTAAGTTTAACCACCAGTAATATAAAAATATTATTGTTTCGAATAAGTAAAAAACGAAATCTCAAACGCAATTCAATATCACTTTGGTTTATTTTCATAACTATACAGGAGCCGTCAATACTTGAAAACATTTCAAAAATAATTTGATCGATAACATTTTATTTTTGCTTTTTATTTAAGACCCTCTTGTAATTATTGTAAACGAGTTTATTAAATAATTTTCTTTTTAAAAATTATTGTTGTTGGGCTTATAATATATTTTTAAATGCGAGTTTTGTAAAAGTGAATTGAAATAATACGTTTAATGAATATTTATACCGATAAAATTCTTACGAGTTTTTCGAAATTAATTTGAATATTTTTTACAAAGAAAGAATCTTGGGGCTGACAAAAAAAAAAGTAAAATGTAAAAATATTTGAAATTATCTTATAAAAATGCATAATTAACTGGAACATAGAATATAAAAATACCTTATAATTGCCTTCGAATGAAATTATATACTAATACCTACCTTCCAAGTGGAATGTCAGAAAAATGTCGGACGGAATTCATAATTAACTATTTTTTATTCATAAAAATTTAAATATTTTTTTTACCAATAAATAAAATGCAACATTTGATTATCTTTATTCTAAGAACGTAATTAAATATAAATATTTATTTTACTATCGTATTAAATTGTTTATTCGTTAAAAACGATTTTGTATAATTTATAATAATATATATATATGTACCTATACCTTACCAAAGTTTTTTTAAAAAGAATATTTTAATATAAAAACATTATATTGTGTTTTTCATCTTTTATGCGTGAAATTACATACACAACATACAAGCATATTCAAAAAAGGAGTTTTATACTGTAAATATTATATGTATGTATATTTTTTCTATTAACGTTCTGAAGATTTGATTTATGTTGTCAATTGAGTTTAAAGAAAAAATAATAAAATTCTGAAAATCCAATACAATAACCCCGGAAAAATATAGATATCCATCGTATGATAACAAAAAATAAAAGTAAAAATGTATATACATCATCCCTACACGACGGTGGCCGTTCAAAATCCGTTTATCGAAAAATAAGCTTTTAGCTTTACAAAAGGAGATGACTCAATTATTGGAACAAATATGTCATGACGGGGTCGGCCGAGGGCGTTCTCCCCGTAAGATTTAGCGACGAGGGTGAAAACGGAATTTTCGGCCCGAAACCCCGGAAGATATGTGAACTATGCAAAAGGTTTTACACACACACACACACAAACACACATATAATATAATAATAATAATAATAATATATGATGAAAGCCTTTATTTCCTCACGCCAGTGAAGAATTTTAGCCATTTGTCAACTATCCGAAGTCAATTATTATATATCACCAATAAAATATATATATATATATATAAATTTATTGGGTTCCAGTGTTGTCACGTCTCTGAGTTGAAATATTGCACGATCAAATGAAAACGGAATGCGATTTATCGTCTTAAACTGAAATGTGTGTATTTATATTTAGGGGCTATTAATTATGTTCATCGTCAAAAAAAAAAAAAAAAAATATAACAAAACATTTTGATAAGTTTTGATTGTGTAGTGTCTGCCGCAAATGCATAGGCTGCAGCTATATTGTTTGTGGGTAAAAATCTCCCAGGTTCTAGATACTAAACTGAAATATTGAGCGGACTAAATAAACTAATTTATAGTAAAAATAAAATACCTACTATTACTAAATGTTCGTGAAATCTGCAGAAAAATTTGAAAAGTAGGTAGGGAGCTATAAAGCCGGTCAAATTATTTCTTCTAACTTTAATAACGTTTCTAGCCGTAATTGGTTTTTGATTTTTCGTTTTACGCCCACTGAAAATGGATTTTATTGTTTTCTCTAAAGGTGTATTGCGTGTAATAACATAACAGTGTTATCCTAAAGCCATGAGTCACGTATTTTAGTACCTACTCGTGCAGTAGCAAATAATGTGTTATATACACAACATTATTGTAGATATTATGTTAAAATGTTATACACTCATATGACTTGGAGGTTATTATAATTTAATAATAGTATATAGGTAGTTTAAAACGCGACAACATATTTAATGGCTTTTTTTATTTTGTATTTTGTATCTTTTTTTTTTTTTTTTTTTTTGTTTGAAAATGTATTTTTCACGCGTCAAAACATTTTTCAAGCTTTTCGGATTTGACGGGAGCTTTGAAAACTTTTGATGGAAAACTCTATTTCAACGTCAGTATTTTTCACGTGGAGTTTTTCTATAAAGAGGGGCGGTGGTGACCCTCCAGCCAAATGAAGTGAAAATGATAATGCACTGGTATAGCACTACCGACTATATATTATATTATTATTATACGTTCTGAAATGCAACATAACAAATAATAAAATACTAGGTATATAAAGTTTTTTGAACTCTGCTGTTATAATATATATATAACATTTACGTTTATTTGACGTGATATTTCGACCGTTAAAGTTTCGGTTTTATTTTATGTGTTAAATCTAAAATCAACAATTGCACAGAGCACGGCAGGTCGTTTTTGTAATTATAAATACGTTCGATATAGTCAACGCATGCGTGTCATATTATATTATATGAAAGCAAACAAAAAAATGAAAGTTACGATTCATCTCCCATAGCTATTTATAACCATATATACGAGTTATCATTATTTGATAATGATTGGATGTGTTTGAACATTTATTTTAATTTAAATAAAACACGATTCGAATCAAACGTCATATTCATCCTATTGTCAAATCGAACATCACGTGTGTATTGTTTCTATCGTTTTTACACAGTATCAGTCGCATTTCAGTATAGGCTATAGTATCTATATTATTTTTGATAACAAAACAATTAGGTATTAACAAAAAAAAAAAAAATGATAATAATAATCGATCCATAAATGTGAGGTCGGTTTTCGTAATGACTGATTCACGAGAAATTTAATTTAAATCAGTTTTCGCAACGTTTCATTATTATTTATTGTGTTAAGGATTTTAATATAAACTCCATCATGGTAGTTTTATTATATTTCTTGGAAAATTTAAACAAAATCGATACTCATTTCAGGCGGGCTGTGCAAATTTTGATGTGAAAATATGTTTATTTTATTGTTAAATCTCGGATTTAATAAAGAAAAATAATTGAAAAACCATTTTGGATAATAAAGTGACCAATAGTTATACAAGTTTGGAACTCATTTATAAGTATTATACTTTGTATTTTGAAAAAACATAATGTGTAAAAAAATATTCGATTTTTGATGTATAAATAACTTATTTTTTACAACTTTTGACTTGACATCTTTTTTACGCACGTCTACGCATTATTTAGTTGTATTCTAGGACGAATACCTTTATTACAGTGTTTCACACATAATGTTATACTTCAATAACTGTTTAGTATATTATGAAATAACATATTATTAGAAGTGTTGGCAAATTGTGTTTAAACGTGTTTAACTCATATTTTGATTAACACTAATATCAAAGAGTGGTACTTATGAATTATGATGCGAGAGATTATCCGGATCAGATATCGTATTATGTATCTATGTTGAAATATCATTTTACTGTATAGGTATATATATATTTTTATTATTAAATTGATACTTTTCTCAACGCATGTCGTAAAAACAACAATTATT
This sequence comes from Aphis craccivora, assembly GCA_009835225.1. Lineage (NCBI taxonomy): Eukaryota > Metazoa > Arthropoda > Insecta > Hemiptera > Aphididae > Aphis > Aphis craccivora. Next base: position 12,822 of record VUJU01002702.1, read on the forward strand.
GCACCCCTTAAAAAGTCGTTATTATCCCGCCCTCTCGATTTTAACTCTACCGGGAGTCTTACACACATCACTACACAATGATATATGAAATGTATGAAGCGTGATTGAATGGACGGGACCGGATACCATACACGTGTATATTGTGTGTGTTATAAATGTATACATGCATAAGTATTACCTTTATCATACACTAGTCACTATACTATAAACGATATTATAAAGACATATTTACAATACACAGTGAAAAGGCTGAACACCAGTTATTGCGCAACCGGAGAGATGTCGCTGCAGCTGGTCACCGTCAAACTTAACCATTCATACCTAGTTAAATTTTGCATACACTAAGCCGGCATATAGGTATAGATATATCATATAAGTACTGAAAACGATTGAAATATATTTGGTGTTGTATTTAAATCAAATTTAAACCAGTGGTTTTTACAAATAATTAAAGTACTAACTATATACTAATTAAGGATTTAACAAATTAATAATAGTCTTTAATAACGGTTTTATATACAATATAAAATTTAGTCTAGTATTACTATTATACTCGAACAGTTTTTACAAAATAAAACCTATTATAACGCGTTATATAATGATTATATATATAATGTTATGGCATACCGTTCAATAGCCTATAATCGTTCGAATTCATATTCTGCAGCTAGACGGGTGCGTATCAAAACGAAAAAAGAAAAATCGTTCGCTCAACAATAATTTGCAGTAAAATAGAGTAGTTTGTTGCGCTTTCGATATAGGTGATTCCTAAAATAGCTTGACTGCAAATTCTAGCGATCGGAAATATAACGCGGTCATAATCGAACGTTTCAAATTCAAAAACTAGAATTTTTTTTATAAATATAATATAGGCTAATTCGATAAAAAAAAAAAAAAAAAAACAAAAGAAATTGTCGTGAAACCGTACCAGGGTGGAACACCCTGTGCGTATAGTGTTCACGACGCACTGTAGTAATATTATAATACCTACCTATTAATATGTTCGCCGTGGGCATTGTGCAGTATGATATATATTACGATAATGTGATTATTGTAATGCTATGTCGTCGTCGTGGACTTGGAACGATAAATGTACATCTCGGTTACGCGGACAAAGAGATCTGTATCTCGATCCGTGCACGCGCGTCTGTATATATTATTACGAAATAATATGACCGTATTACCGGTATAGGTGCCGGCGAGCTATAAATTTATCGCGGACGGCGGCTGCGACAACGGGCGAAAACGCGTCCGAATATAGTAGTATAATAACAGCAATATGTCTCCGCGACCCCATTTTCGCGCGTGTATAAGCACACGCGTTGCTGTACGGTACGCGTGTTATAATAATAACGATGGAGCAGATTTCGCACCGCCGGCCGTGGATGCTGTGCGCCAAACGACGACGACGACGACGACGACCGCAAACACCGTAACCACAGTAATGTAATATAACGTGGTATATGACGTATGTGTATAGGTACCCCCGAGGGTACGAAGATATTATCGCGCGTCTCGGATATTGTTTATAACACCACAGCACACACACGTTATTATAATATAATATAATATTTTATGTACATAATATTATATACACAAGCGTGATATACGTGTCAAACGTTGGTAAAACGGTGGCCGACGTTATTGTATTATTTTATTGTCGTCTCGGTCTTTATTGCCTCCGTCGAGGCAGTGATATTACACATAATGTACACACGTATATATATAAATTCTACAGGTATATGTTATGTTTTCTGCGCCGCATTATTATTATTATATGCTCTGTGATAAACGTGAGTATGCGTCGTTGTTGTAATAACAATATTATATTCCGTTATACTGCAGGACGAATCCTTCGACTGGGGCGAACGCTAGTCTTTTCGAGTAAAGAGATTAAAATTATTGTCGAAATCCGCTATTTTTAGAGTCGAGAGACCAAAAAATATTATGTAATACGGCAACAGTACGTATAAAATATTTTTACGATACTGTTAATTTATGATTTTTACCATTGCCTCTCTACCTACTGTGTTTTCAGTGAAACGACTAATTTTAACTTTGATTTATGAACGGCTTCTGAGTTTTTCGATAACATTTTAATGTTTTAATCTGGAGTAGACTTTTTTCTATCGAATCGCATTCATAAATGCCGAACAGCTTTTATAGAATATTAAATTTAGATAAATGAAATAAAGCGACAAGAAGATAACTGTGAAATTTGTGGTGTGCCAGTCCGCTTGTTTAACAATCAATTAATATGTATATAAGAAGTTATAATTTTTAAATGATGAAAGTGTTCGCTGTCGAAAACACTATTGATAACTATTTGTACGTATTTTGACACACTACTTGGTGGTTGGGGTCTTGACTATGGAATGCGTGTGAAAAATCACATCATACATGCTGCGTGTCGTGGGCAGGAAATTATTATGATTGACACTCTTTAATGATGGTATTAAATAACTATACTCTTAGTATATAATATTATTTAAAGTTATTGTTAATACTTGGTGTTGTTATTATTATTATCGTCGGCTTCGTGTTAAATAAAATGTAGTCGAAAGGACGTTGTAAACCAAGTATAAAATTGTTTACTAAAAAAAAAAAAAAAACTAAAACTCGTCTTTTATACTACACCGAGACGTATTATTGTTATTAAATAATTTCATCTGACTCTAAAACGGTATTGGTTCTTTGGCAGAATTGTAAACACAAACGCTATTGGATGACGATCATACACTCGAGAAAAAACACCACTAGTACACACAAACGACTTAAAAAAATAAAACATGTTCTTATAAATGAGAATAAAAAATGGATCTTTAAGTACCTACACCCACTGCGTTAAAAATGCATCATGTCCCCGTTTTTATGTGTACTACGTGCAGCGCATTACGACTTGAGAGTTAATAGAAAGTGTACACTGTAGAAATTATACATTTTTAATATAGACATTATATTTATCCATTATCAGAAGTTTACTGAAATTAAAGGAATCAATATTGTTAATTTACGCATTTTAAGCATTCTTATACAAAAACTGATTTTATAACAACATCGTTTAAAACTAACTTAAAAGTATACTAAATATAAATAGTGATGTAATATTTTTTATTAAAATAAGAATCAAATCTATAAAAAGTGATCAATCTAGTATCAGTATTACGAGTATAGATACGTTCCTTAAAGTTTAAACATTGACACATAATACTATTTTCCGTTATTAAATTGAATGTTATTTATAGTTTTTACAATATATTTTATAATATAAGTAAATAAATAATATTTTTGTAATTCATGCATAATATAAATTTAAAGGTCCAGGCCCAAATACTATATACTTACGATTTATATTAAAAATAAATCGCGGAATAAGTCTTATAACGAATATTTACTACCCAAATTCAGTAATTTTTATTTTTGATGTAATGTACTTACCGAAGTTAGGATAATATGTTTTTGTTACATTTACGAGCGAATTAAACAGTAGGGGAAAAGTTAATAAAATGTTATAGAAATTACAGAGTACAAATACAGTAGGGCAGAGATCTGGGGATGATGCAAGGAAAATACTACTTACTATTCTATCATTAAATCTCTCAATACAAACTTTATATAAAAGTCCAATGTTCCCTATAGAAGACCGAAAAGACTGAAGATTAATTAATACGCCGTGAAAGGATTAAAAACGGAGAAGGGAAAAGATTAAACAATAAACGTGTAAGTTTTGTGTTCCCGAAAAACTCTGCTTATTCATTTTCCGAAAATCGGCTGCGATCAGCTACAACTGTTGGAAATAAAATAGACGATATGTATGTAATGTATCACCTATATGGCTATATCATATCGTTCTCGTTCTCATAACCGTCATAGTCGTTACCCCGATCATTACACTCGAAGTGTTAATAGTATATGTTATGTTTTTACACATTGTAGCTATAACATCAATTACATTAATTGCACGTGATTGCATACACTACTTCACCCATTATAATACGTATAGAAATATTAAGAGTTATGTTGTAATATTAATAGTAGTCGACTCTTGAATATGAATATATACACATATATATATATATATATATATATATATATATTATATTTCCAATTTAAAGCTTTATACAAAATTTTAACATCACGTTCATAGAAGTTAATAGAAATCGTAGCCTGCTAGGAATGATGAGGGAGACATAGGGCTCTGTGGCGATGTCGTGTTAGAACACTCTGGTTCTCCAATCTCTGGAGATGATGGAGCTACAGTCGGTGAACATAATTATCAGCTATACGAATATATATGAACCTAAAGGTGTATGGTGATGGTCAACAACGTATCGTGTCATATTAAAGGCATTAAACTCTCTCTCTCTCATTAGAAGCGATCTACTTTACATCATTAGAATGATGAAAACAACAACGGCCTCACAACCTTTATCATAATACTGCTAATAGCGTGTTATATAGGGGATAAATGAATATAACGTTGAACGATGAATACACGTCATGTATGTGATATACCATAAAAAAAATGTTATCGTCAATGAGTATCAGTTGTATAGTATCAAATAAATTGTAATAGTGAAGTCAATATTATATGTAAAATTAGCTTCTACTCATATATCTTATAATTAAATAACAGAAAATTATTTATCACTTATGCTATATAACTATATACATATAGTATATATTCGTATCTATAAATAAACAGTTTTAAGGTATAATTCGCAATAGGTTACTGGTATTTAGATATACTATTGTAATGTCATCGTTAGTGAGAATTAGCTATAAAATACATGTATGTACTAAATCAATTGCAATGATGAAGGTAATAAAATATATTTTCCTCGAATTCTCTTAGGACACTCGTATGACTTAAGGTTAATCTTTCGCTGTAAGTATTTCGTGAGGAAAATAATATTACATAATATTTAAGTAAGTATTAGGTTAGGTTAAGTTTGAAATGATGTTTTAATTGTTTTGTTATCTATCTTTGAGCTATATGAATATAATGTAATAGTCCATAATAGACTGACAAATATTATCATCGATGATGAGATAAATTTTTAACTGAAAACATATTTAAAGTCTAAAATTTGACTATAAAATGGTAATATAGTTGTTGTATTATATTCCTCGGTATACTTTACTAATATATTACACTAGTAAGAGCTACCAGGGGAGACTTACAGTTAATATAATATAGATAATAGAAATAGTGAAGGGACGAGAAGAAAACAAGATAAAAACTGAACAGAGTGCTGGCAAAAGATCGAAGAGGCAATCAGGGGGCCCCGGTTGAACTTGGTAACTTTACAGAACATAATATACGATTATGACATACAGCTCTATTGATGATTAGACGTTATGAGTTAGAACGAATATAAAAACAATTATATACCTATGGTATAATAACGAGCTTGAGAAACGATTATTTGATATATTTAGTATACTGCCTAAGTGCATTAATTATATGATACATTGGAAATGATAGTCTTATATTGCTACCCATTAAGTACATATGAAATAAATTTCACGGTAAAATTATTCATATTATTTATTCACCACAATAGATGTATGGTTAGTAAGAATAATTTGTATTTAGGTACTCTTTAATTTCTGATAGTGAGTTGTTTTATAATATTTTCCGAAATTAAAGAAAATTATAGTTTAAAATATATATATATATATATTATATATCCATAATTTATATCATGAAAGGAGGGAATATTTAATAATATAATGAATTTTCATATGTTATACATGAAAATTGATTTCTCTGTACTGTATTGTTGCATATATATATATATATACTATTAATCAGTTGCCAAACTTCCATGAAGTAAAATTAACTATTCTATGCCTGATTTTCAATATCAACATATTATTATATTTTTAACTAAAATATCATATTGAGTACATCGGAATTTAACTATATAAATAATACTATATGAAATCATACATTGGATTTGACTACAATATTTATTAATTAATATATTATATTATGATTTTGTTATGCCTGTTTAATATATGATCCACGATATATGTATTATATTTAAAATACATCTTGGAATAAATATCATACAACTCTATTGATGATTACCTACACGTTATGAGCTGGAACGAATATAAAAAAGCGGGCAAGTGGGTACCGCTCTGCTGTACATTAAGTGCTGTGTGGATCACTATTATACATTATAGGAGGGTTAAATTTGAACCCAATGATAATTATCATTGTATACGAAAACTGAACGAAGATGATTTGTCAGCCTAGGGTATAATTTTCAGTGATTGGTGAAAAAAGTGGTTTATGTTTTAATGGTCTGAATAAATCAAAATTTAAGTTTTTTTTATAATTATTATTAGCTAAACTTAAGGATTAAATTTTCAACTCTTAGCTATTTACACAA